>JAPWTK010000067.1:517500-810000 GCA_029963805.1 Aromia moschata
ACATTATGAATTAATTATATTCCCAGGATAACCAGAGAAACGTCATTTGCGAACATTTTGCATGGACGTACGACCTAAATAACTGACACTTGTGTTGGAAGACCAATTAATAACGCTGGATGAAGGTACAACAACCCTTTTCGATGCAGCTTGTGGACATCGTTTTCAAGTTCCTAGAGCGCACGTTGAACTTTCCACTAAACGAGTATCATTAGTAACCATCTGCTCCATTCTCTCTCCCTACTCAAATATCTCTTTCCACATTTGTAGTCGAGAGGAAGCATATTATTGTTGAGCATTTTTTTAAAACTCCATTGCTTAAGTTTAACTAAATTAAACATGCTCTGCAACATCAAAATTTTAAGTTTAACTGAGAAAAAGCTGTCCATTGGTCGCTCTGTGTATATGAAAACTCAGGAATGTTTTAAAGTAACTTAACTTGAAATTTGATACACTTACGTGCTATACCGAGATTTGGAACTGTTTTACTTGTGAGCTGACTAAAGGAAAATAACTCACGACTTAGGACTCAGGAAGAAAACAAGGAAAACCAACGAAATAACTCCAGAAAACGTTGTTTCGGGATATTGCCCCTCATCAGTGCAACTTAAATAATATGGAAGAAAAAAATTTGGGAAATAAATGATGTAAGACGTACCACAAGGAGAGACAGCAGAGTCTGTCCCATTTGCAGATTCGTGTTTATCGCTTTGTTTGGAAACTTCAAGGAAGAAGCTGCGGAGGAAACTTACAGCAGCTACTGTCTTGTCCTTAGTCAAATAAACTAATACAAAGCTAGGATGAATTAATCTGATGAAACAGTGGAACTCCAACTACAATGTTGCGCCTCTGATTCGTAAAAAAGCTCTTCTTGCGTTCAAATATGTTCAAAACGTCAAAATCATCACCTGTTGAAGATTGTGCTCGATTAACTAAAGGGCATTCGGTCACGTGTTATGATCTACCTACGTATTACAGCTTAAGCGTTAAATACCATAATACAATAGCTGATAAGGACCTTCGTATGCTTTCAAAGCAAAGTGTTTTCTCGCATTTTACTAGCCTCAGGTAATACCAGCTCGTATTAATAACGCACTAAAAAGGGTCATTTCGTTTTCTCGTTTTTAAACCAAGAAATTTCCTTATCAAAATTCGTATTCGTAAAACCAAAAGTACTGTTCGTACTTCACTGTAGAGAAAATTACCAAAATCAGTGACATTCTTCCTAGCAAAAAGAATAAAATACTTAAGTTGTATACTTCGTTTTAAAACCTGTAGGTAATTTTTTTTATCATACACATGTGACAATAAAGAAGATTTTATTTGACATTGTATGCACCGTTAATAGGGTTTTGTAACATAACTGTTTGTTGTTTAAAAATTCGTTTTAAAATTTCCATTAAAACAAACGATTTACGTTACTGTTTTTTGTAAAAAATTCTAATCGAAAGCTATTTATACCAAAAACAAAATTAAATGCATTTTTTAAATACGGCAAATTATACAGTGCGCCCCTAAGTATGGAATAAATTCAGTAAATGTGAAACAAAACATTTTTTGGAACAAATCCTCGAACAGGTCGATTTTGTTTAATAAAAACACACATTTTTGAACGTCAATTTTCAGATGTCATTTGTTTTTGTGGAATGACGTCATCAACTTATTTTTCAAAACGAAAATTTCTTTAATAGTTTCTCTCAAAAATGTGTGTTTTTATTAGACAAAATCGACCTGTTCGACGATTTTTTCCAAAAAATATTTTGTTTCACATTTACTGAATTATTCCATACTTTAGTCGCGCACTGTATATTAAAGTATGGCAAACATAATTCTACTCTAAAATATGGTTCATTCTTAAGCGGATAAATTTCAACTCCATTTTTTTGTAGAATCAGCCCTGTTTGTGTAGAAATTTATTTTTGCTATAGACTATCTGCAGAATAACTAGAAGCGCCGCGCGCGGAATTTTTGATATTTTGTACTGTGGAGTTTGTATTGTGTCATATGCGTCGAATTGTTTTTGTACTATTTTTGAATTTGGGAAAGAATTCACAGTGTTGCAAATGTTATTAATTGCACGGGAAGAATTTATTGATAAAGTAAGTATAATTTTCAATAAGAATCATATTTATATTTTGTGTTGAAACAGTCTAAACTATTTGATTTATAGGTTATGAATGTAATTGTAAAGAATTAAGTGAAATGTCTGATAAAGAAAAAATAATAACGTGCAAAATTAGGATAGTATGTACAACAATAGTGCAATTAAATAAAGTCAGATTTAATTATATTTATATTTTATTAAATGACAGCCTATGTACCGCAATTTATATCATATATATTTTTGACAAATGTTTTATACAACTCTCTTGGTGTTGCGTCGAAAACTAAATAATATTTATTTCGTTACATACACATGTATGCATTATTTTATTCTTCAAATTTCTTGTTTATATTAATTTTGTACAGAAATACATATTACTAATCCTTATTCGCTAAAATCTTCATGAGTGCTTACTTTCAAAATTGGAGGTTGTAAATTAACCAAAATAGCTGCCATAAGAACAATGTCATCGAAAATGTTACCAGAATTTGATTTTGCCAAAGACGGACATGTTCAGCTGGTTCACACTGACGAAGCTAGAGTTTATTTTTCGCGCCATGAGGCGCGAGCTAAATAGCGCCGCAGGCGAAAATTTTTAAAACTTTCAATGTCACGCGTTTTCTGGCACTTCAGAATTTCAATGAAAAATACATTTGCATAAAAATATAGACTTTCACAAGGATACCTACTTTTTGGAATTTGATGCCTTTTTGAAATACTGATATTTAATCACGATCGATACGATACGTCGATACGTCTTCAGATTAACCTAGAAGATGTAATTACGGACATTTTAATAAAAAAATTTTAATGACGGACAGTTTGACGGACTGCTCTTGAAGACGGACAAGCTTTCTGAATGACGGACGTCTGGTCACTTTAGGTTATGTAGCGCGACACAAAACACTGCACTGCTAATATGCCCGATGCTAATTCAAGATGTGACGTCCAGTGTACTTCATGTTCAAGTTATAGTTTATTACTTTTACGAATTGGATGGCTTCCGCAATGATTACAATGACATAATGAGCAATAAATCGTATTTTGCGTATTGTCTTCTTGTAATACGCCAGCACGAAACTTATAGAGTAAGCCGCCGACACTGTTGTCGCGAATCGCTAAGCTCCGCCTTTCTGCAGATAGTCTATACCGACTTAAATCTTTAAAAACCAAAAATACCATGACGGAAGCAGCAAACTCAATTTCAGCTTACAGCTATCGTTAACTCTAAATGGGTGGATTTTGGACGTAATTTATCACTGAAATTGTCAGTTTCACTAATTAAAAAAAATAATTTACTTAAATAAAACTGAAATAATATTTGGGTACATTTTCAAAAACGTACTTGAGAATTATATTTATCGGAGGATTTTGTTAGAAGTATGATGCTACGAAATTATTTCAGATTTTTGTTCCTAACTGTTCATAGCTGAATCGGCAAAGCCTCGAACGTGAAACGTGTATTCCTTTCTAATAAATGTTTCTACACATACACTAAACGCACTACACGTACACTCGCGGCTACCTCTGTACACAGCATAAAATTACTTCGTTTCGAGAGTAACGTAATCTCCTCAGTAACTAGATTACTGCGTCGCTGCAAAAACCGCGGGACTGAAGAGCCCTCTCAAATACTCATTTCCGGGTAAATCCAGCCCGGAGCGGCATCCAGTAGCAAAACAGCCCCGCCAGTCTAGAAGTGTTTGTACAGCATAATACATTATATAATACGTACCGGAGGACACATTCAACGTCTGTGCGAGAGCAAATTCTGTTAATACGTTCGTGAGAGCATTGCCATGCATTAATCATGCAGTCATGTATAATTCTGCTGTTTCTTGTAAGCGGAGACGCAACGCCTGCATTTGTGCTGCTTGTGTACGTAAACTACACGAGCAGGCTAAAAAAAAAGCATAAAATACACTTGAAAACAGGTGTCATATTTGGTGGCTACCAGATAAAAATGCCATAAAAAAATTCAATAACTAATTTATGATTATTAAACAATAACCTTTTACAGCTGAGAAAAAATATTTAAAAAAAAAAGAAAGAGGAGGTTTATGTTTTACCTGACAGTATAGTCCCGGCGGCGTAGATTATTTTTTATTATAATTAGTTGCGGCACTCTCAATTCTCAATGTGATAATTAGGAGAAAAATCGTACGAATCGAATGAAAATGTTTTGGACAAAATCCGATTGTAGGATCATTGCACGAAAAAATTACAAAAAGTGCGAAAAAAGGTTTTTTCGACTTTTAGGCACGAAAAAAAAATTGTTGAGTAAAAAACAAAAAAATATCACGTTATAGGGCTTGAAAAGACGAATAAAATGGTTTTGGATCATTAATAAATGGATCATTAAAATCGGTTCATAACTTTTTGCACAAAAAATAAAAACCGCGAAAATTAGCGACGCAAGAGAGAAGGGGAAGTGACGCGGTGGTGGGGGAACTTTCTCTTCCGCGGGCGGAGCGGGCGCCTAGAAAACGATCACGCGCGTTCCCCCACCACCGCGTGTATGCGGCCGTTCTTTAGAATTGCACGTTTTTCAGACGCGCTTTTGAGGTACTTATTATTATCGTATCGACTTCAAATTTGATGTGGCTGTAGAGGAAGTCTTAAAAAACACGTAGCTTTTTGGAAAATTGCTCTACGACAATTATTGTGGAAATAGGGGCCGTTTTACTGTTTTTACCTGTTTTTACTTTTTCGCAATTTGCGCGAACACATGAATATTTTTTGAGAAAAATTTAACTGTAGATAGGTGTTGGAAAACCCTACAATATGAGCCCCGAAAGACATTTCTAGGATAATTATAGACCGAGTAATTGAACATCGAAAAATCGCTAATTTGGCGGTTTTTATTTTTTTGTGCAAAAAGTTATCAACCGATTTTAATGATCCAAAAACAATTTTATTTATTTTTTCAAGCGTTATAACGCGATATTTTTTGTTTTTTTACTCAACAATTTTTTTCGTGCCTAAAAGTCGAAAAGACCTTTTTTCGCACCTTTTTCCAATTTTTCGTAATGATACTACAATCTGATTTTGTCCAAAACATTCTCATTCGATTCGTACGATTTTTCTCCTAATTATCACGTTGAGAAAGTGCCGCAAATAATTATTTTAAAAAATCACTTGTTTTTTGCTACCCCTCGACTAGACTAGTAGTGGTTGTTGGTCGTCCACCTGATTGTAGTCCAAGCCCTTCTTCCGGAGAGCTGGTTTTGTCAGGAACTCAACTCCAGAAATTGTCTTTTCGATGAATTCAAGCGGTTGCGGTAATATAATAATATGCGGTACAAGCGATAGACACATTAACTAACTCGTCGACGCGGGTTTTCCGATTCTTCTCTCTGTCTAAAAGTGCGAGACCTTTTTTACTTTATCAGCCGTATTAATACTCAAGCCGTGAGTAAGTAGAAATATTTATGCAAGTAAGAATAAACGTAAATATAGAGACAAATTTCTTTGCTAAGTTTTTATAATTACAAAAAAAAAAAACTGTGCCCTGCTGGTATGCGAAGAATGGCGAGCGCGATGACCTAAGAAATGCGTGAACGAATGTGTGTTAAATGATACAAAATGGCGGTGTGTATAGATATTTCAATTTATGTAAATTATGAAAATAACTAAACTAAATACATATTGAATCAAATACACTCACTGACTCCAAATGAAAAAAAAAAACTCAAAAAACCGGCATAAAACCATTAAATTCAAGCAAAAAATTATACAATTTGATAAAAACCCAAACGAAATCCCATAATCATATATTTGATCAATTCCATAACCATATAATCTCAAAACTCCATAACCTTAGGCACCACAACCTCAAAAACCCAATAATCTTATGATTCTAAAACCCCATAACTCAGTAAAAAGAGACTTATACACGCTTAAGCAGTGTAAATCGATATGTTTGAAACGGATTTGCTCTTCAATCCCAGTACCACTTAACCTCAAAACCGCGTGATCCTAAAACCTCATAACCTCAAAAAATCCCATAACCTTGTGACTAGAAAACCTTATAAACCAGTAATTAAGAGACTTATACGCAGTCAAGCAGTGTAAATCAATATGTTTGAAACGGGTGTGCCCTTCAACCTCACTACCACTCAACCTCAAAATCACGTGATCCTAAAACTTCATAATCTTGAAAACTTCATAATCTTATACGGTTCTAAATCTGATTGAGTTTTAACACAAAAGTAGTGTAAAATATGGAATGATACCACTGTCTCATTTTTACCAACTGAGTTATGTGGTTTTAGAATCATAAGGTTATTGGGTTTTTGAGATTATGGGGCCTAAGGTTATGGAGTTTTTAGATTATATGGTTATGGAATTGATGAAATATATGATTGAAACCATTGAATTTAATGGTTTTATGCCGTTTTTTTTTGAGGTTAATAAAAGAACTGGATCTGATGGAGCAATTTGGACTTCGGATTCGGTTTCAGCGATCCAAAAAACATATAGTATATATAGTCAGACCCCTGCAAACGATTTTTTTGTGGAGCTGTGTTATCCTCCATCAACGTTTTTGTACCTGTTAAATACCATAAAATCCCAAATTGTCTGTAGTGCATTGCATAGTGTTTTTGAGATGGTAATACGAATTCTCGTTATAAAAAAGAGATGAGTTATTGACCATCAACTTTCCTTAATCTTGTTTGTTTGGGGAGGCACATGCCATGTCGCTCCCTATAGCAACACCGGAATTGACACGGGCCATCTTTATTTATTGTTCGCTCTCTTCGTTTGCTCAAGGAGGAAGATGCCATAAATATATCCTTTTCCAACTGGATTGACTCTAGTCCGTATTCTCGTGTTCTGTGACAACGCTACCGTACTGCCCAATGTACAATTTCATGCCGACAGTGTGTCCGTAGGACCGTCGTGGACAGGCACCGAGATCTAGCTTTAGACTGTAGTGCAGGGAGTTCATCCATGGGTACAGACATTCTCTATCAGAAGTCATATTAAAAATAATCATTTTTAATTTAAGTCAAAATAATATTCTCTGCAATGTACAAAATATGCGGACTTCTTGGCAAAACAAATTTTATTTGAACTAGTTTACATACGTTGCAAATATATCTGCAAACATTAGTCCCGAAGAAACATTTGTCGATGCGTTTGGTACACACTATATATCTCAAACAACGCGTTCAACATTTTTTAGAAATTTTGTTAATATGTTAGCGAGTACATTTCTGTGCATTAGTTATGCACTCATGTATAATTCTGAAGTTTCTTACATACGGGCAGAGACGCAACCACGGTATATACATATCTGTGCATCTGAAAGTTATAAATTATTCACGAGTTCTTTGTCGTATACATAGACATCAACTGATGTCCGACGGTAAACAAATACAGATCAAAGTTTAGATCCCTAGGGTCAAAAGGTGCAGTTCGGTGAAGATCCAAAGTTCAGTCAGGCCCATTATCGGACTAGGAGGGATCGGTAGTAAGATTAATGAACTTTTTTTTAAGAAAAACAAAAACAAAAAAAAAGTGTCGTATTGACCGATTTTTTTAATTTTAAAATTTTTTGCCCCTAATGATGGGTATAAAAAACCAAAAAAAATGTGAAATAAATATAGGTGTATTCTACTCGGCAAGTGTTATACAACATACAACCAATATTTTTTTTCTAACATTTGCAAAAAGTAGACAGCTTATCAAAGTTAAAGTTCTCAAGAGACATACCAAACTTTGGACCTTCACCAAACTTCACCTTTTGACCCTAGGGGGTCCAAAATTTTGGGAATCGTATTTTCTTTCGAAAAGCTACCTCTACACAAATTTTTGGGTCAAATAAAAAATGTTGTTGTCCGACTTGACATAGAAGGTCTCATATGTTTTAGTGGAAGTTTTTTTTGTTTCTTCTACTGTACTGCAATCAATATACATTTTTTTTTTATAAAACTTTTGTTTGTTACGGAATCATATTTATGAAGGAATTAAGAATGATTATTTCGGTTTTCATATAAAATAGGTACTGCTTATGAAATTGCTGGGACTTCATTACATACAAAGCAAAAAAATGTAAAGCTAATAGTTGACATCTCAACTATGTATGAGGTGTGTCAATTAAATTATAGAATTGGTTTCAAAAATGAATTTTATTTTATACATACCAATATTCTTATATATAAACCAATATTCTCTATCAAAATTATTATTCCCCTTTCTTATGTACACGCCATTATATACGTTTTTTTCGCCCTTTTATATATAATTCTGCAAGACGATTTTTGTTTTCCTTGGTATCAAATATTAAGTCCGTCTCTGGATTGAAATCCTCACCTCCGACGTCGATTCATAGCAACAGGTTATGAGCAACGTTCTATTTACAAAATAATATCAAATTAAGAAGTCACTTAGATAAATACTTTTGAATCGACAAGAACTATTCAAATTATTAGTACCTAGTAATATCATTAATTACACCAACACAAAAAAAAATAAGTGGAAATTGTAGTAGATTATATCATACCACCATATACATGTGTTTTTTTGAGTCACTGAATCCTAATCCGCAGTCGATTTAAACTCATCACGTCACAGTCTAACCTCAAAAATAGGCTAAAACCGTCAATTTTGCCATCTATAATGTTGAATCCGATGGTATAGAATAAAGAGAGATATTGTTCTCGTTATAATGTAACATTTAGACGTCTATAAAAACCCAGAGTGAAGTATACAACCCTATAATCCCAGACCTCAAACCCAACAACCCAATAGTCCAGAAGTATCTATGTACGAATCCAGAAACCACATATGTCGGGGATTTGTGAGCGGCAATCTAAAACGCAATAACCTCATAGTTTTAAATCCAGTAGCCCAATATCCCAGTAGCTAGTTTTTTTTTTTTGAGCAGAAAGCTTCAACCTGATAGCTCAGAGCCTGAAGATCTGTGAACCAACGTTTTCAAATTAAGTAAACCTTGACCCCATTTCTTCAAACCTAATAACCCCACAACCCTGAGGATCAAGTCACATAGGTAGTAGGTAGGAAATTGTCGTTCAACACTGTCTAACCCCAATTTGACCAGAGTTGGAAAAGTGCTTTCCCATAACACAGCATAAAATGTGATATATTACATTTCATTTTCCATATTATGAAATGATGGGTTAAGATAGGAACATTCCTTTTGAATCTTATTTGTTCTAGTTCTTGTTCAATATATCGTAGATAGGAAATTGGGTTTTACTGGCTTTGAGAACATTTGCACCCAGATCGTCAGGCTATGGAGATATTGGGTTTGACGTTTTCTGTTGAAAACTTATATATGTGGATTCAAAACTATGGAGTCATTAAGTGTTGTTTAGTCTCATACATGCAGACCCATGGGGTATTGGGTTATTGGATTCGAATATATGGCGCCTTATGATTATGGGGTTCACAACCCTATAACCCTTTATACTATATATATTTAAGTTTCTATTAACCCTTATATGCTTGGATTTCCAATGGAGCGTCTGTTACCGCATTTGGTTCTATTGTTGCAGCCTCAAATATCATATGCCTAGCAGTTACCAGAACTGGACATTTGCATAATATTGCCTTGCTAAGAAGAAATGTTCTGTCTACATAGGATGAGCTATGTTGATAGGACCTTTCTTCTTAGTAGGGCCGAATATGTGGAGGGGAGTTTCTTCCTCCCCTCCACACCTCCTACAATCGGGATAATCTTTTGCCCGAATTATGGTGAGATGTCGAATTGTCCGGTAAGTAATGCACAACTCTTTAATTGTTGATGAATTTCAGTGTCTAGCAAAAGTCTCATGGGTCATAATTTAGTTTTTCCCTGATTTTTCACCCATTTTTGATCCATTATGATGTTAAAAAAAGTATGGTGACCAGAGTAGCTAAGTTTCTCAAAAATTGACTATCTAGTAATAATTTTAAAATGGTATAACACATATTTGAATAACACTGCCTTTCGGGAGAAATATGTCCTTTTCAGTTTTATATTTCTAAAGAAACAAATGGTATGTGTTATACCATTTTAGATAGGCAATTTTAGAGAGAGTCTGCCTCTCCGATCTCCATACATTTTGTTAATACCACAATGGTTCAAACTTAAATGAAAACTCATGAAAAAATTAAATTTTGAAATTAAGATTTTTTATTAACAGAACAACCCCAGCTACATAAACATACTAATGCATGCCTGATAGGATCACTATTAGAGGATATTATGCAAAAAATATGACTATGAAAATCTCTTCATTTGTGGTCTTGTCGCCTTTTCAGTGACAAACGTACCATTTAAAAAAAAAAATAGGATTCCAATAATGTCGAAAACCTTGTGACTTTTACAAGACATGAAAGTTAATTTTTTTGAACAGGCTTCAGGTCCCCCATCAGCAGTTAAAACATTGTCTATTACTTATCGGACACCCGGTATATGGCAAAATTGACGATATTAGATCATTTTTAGAGGTTAGGGATGAACTATAAGATAATATTATCAACAACAACAATTATAACATACCACAATATGTTTAAACAATCTGC
Source organism: Aromia moschata (assembly GCA_029963805.1). Taxonomy (NCBI): domain Eukaryota; kingdom Metazoa; phylum Arthropoda; class Insecta; order Coleoptera; family Cerambycidae; genus Aromia; species Aromia moschata. The sequence continues at coordinate 528,140 of JAPWTK010000067.1, forward strand.
AGATCGAATTCAGCAACCCAAAAAAACTGGTGAAACTATGGTTATGGTGGTGTAGTATGTAGTTATTTTAGCTTTTTTTGTGTCTGTGTATTTTTATAACGTTCATAATTTATTCGCTACTTATCTCCCTGTTAGAAAAAGTCTTAAGATAGATGATACTCGGCCTAGGCTTTGGTCCTTCCTCACAAACAAAATGCAGCTAGCTGTACCCATTCAACCTATCAACAAGGAACAAAATTCGTGCACTCAATGCCCATTATTGCACTCCGATAAATTGCCAGGTACGTTTTAGGAAATCTCAAACGAAGTCTGCTGCTTTATTGTATCCACGTCGGCTTTTTGTTCGTCGCAGAGGGCGCGCAATCTTCCGTGAATTCAGTGCATAATCATTAAGTTAGTTTTTCAAAGTAGTTTCCGGAATTTACGTAACTCGAGAGCGACTTAGTCGAGTAATTAGATTAAGCTCGGTTTAAACGCTCGAAGTACTAGTTCGATTCGGGAAATTTATAAGGAGATAAAGCTCAATTTATCCGATTTCCTTTTATCTCCGATATCGCTTTGTTATTACTGGATTTCGGAAACTTGTCCCGGAAACAGGGCCGCATCCAGGATCAGTACAGATGGATGCAAAAGTGGTACCCTATCACAGTTACTTACTAATGTATTCATGATATATATTAGGTAACTGCTTTTCGATAAAGTTTAACTTGTATGTGGCTGCGGAAATAAATAAAAAAACTTCTAATCACGATATAGGTAGACGCCTTATAACTGGTCCAAATGTAGACTACGATTTTTGGATGATGTGTAGTATGATTTTAGTGTAATATCACATATGCTAAATTTATGGCGAGGGTTCCATTGTTATTTTAGTACTTACCATAAGAAAAGCAAGGGCTTGAGATATCCCTATGCATGTATTATTATTAAGAAATATAGGTCATTCACATGATAATGAGGAGGAAAAATTTAGTAAGTTATTTTTTCTGTCGGGCCGTACGTACAAAAGTTCTTATTCGCCTATAATTTTTAATTGAAAATTTTCCAAAATAAATATAAACAATAAGGAAAGAAAGAGAAAAATTGTAAATAAAAATATTTAATTTTTTTATTTAAAAAAATGTTTTAAAATTTAATTACCACTCGAGTGATTATAGAATTACTACAATAAAAACGTCAATATCAATATATTTGTGGAGGACATTTTTAACAAAATATAGTTTCTTTGTCTAGAACTCATGGTAGAATACAAAAAGAAGAGATAAGAATGTAAAAATATACTAAGCATTTCTTAAAAAAAAAACATGAGTTGATACACGTAGTACTTGATCCACCCTATATATTTATATATACGGTGTGACATAGGTCATACGTAACATCCTCTGTTTTTATCAATACAATATTTTTAAATTTATAGGAATTATGTAACTTTTGCTAAGGATTTTTTCAACCCAATAGACATTATTTACAACTTCCGGTACACCCGGAAATCTGCCCAACTTTATAATTTTAAATAGAACCTTGTGTAACAAACATATATTACAAGACGGCATGATTGTCTTTATTGACAATTAAAACGTATTTTATTAAAAAAAAAGTCCAGACGTTACGAATGACAGGATGTCCAAAATATTTCAAAGTTTAACGGAATGTGAAATCTAAAAATCACTACTAAGGAGTAAAAATCACTGAAGGAGGATCACTCCCAACATTCACAAAATCCAAATATTTGGGCAGGAATAATCAACAATAAGGTGTTTATCAACAATAACAATAATTAGGCCATTTCTTCAAGACATGAGAAAGATACTACTGTTTGATTTCAACAAGACAAAATACCACCGCACTTTACTCGACCTATTCGAGAGTACCTGAGTGATATTTTTCTTGGGCGCTGTATTGGTAGAAGAAATCCGATAGAGTGGCCTCTGAGATCTCCATATCTTACGCCTCCTGGATTTCCTTTGAATATATCTACACAAGACAAAAGTCTATAAATAGACTTGTCTATTGCCAAGTCATTGTCAACTCAAGTTGGCACTTTGAGAACCAGTTTGCTTGATATTTCATTTTATTTTTAATACTACAATTTGTTTTAGTACTAATAATATGTTTGTCTCTAATTTTAATTTCGAATTTTCTCTAAAATTTTCTTATGCAAGAGGTTTTAAATAATACTAGATTTATCAAAACCAATACCAATAATAGGGAACTGCTATTTTAATAAATTGAGGATGACGTCATCGCTCGAAAACAGTTGAAGGGTCGGCTGTAACAACGTTGTAAGTACCATGTTCACTATTATATGCATTTTCTATGAAAAGTGTCTTTTATCGGTATATTTCATGAAAGCAGCATATGAAAAATGGTTTCATTAATATTTATATTGTTCATTTCAGCACTTTGCATGATTACAAATATTTTACGACGAAACGTTTTTCCATGATTTTTTTTAAACTGCTAATCTGCTATTAATGTTTTGTTACATACAACGTTGTTGCGCCGATCCTTCAGTTCACGATGCAAGGATCAGGACCGAAAGGTGAAGTGGAACTCAAAATTATGCATTTTTGTAATTAAAATTTGACTTGTTTCGGATTTTTTTGTGAAAACTTTCTTGTTTCGGTTTTTTTTTTTAATTTCTGAGATTCCATTCCCGCTCCCTGTATATTATATGACGTTCATAAGCATTATTAGGCATAATTATTTTAAGCAGCGTATAATATACCCAGAATGAGGTAGGACGAGGTAACAGGTGGCGCAAAAGTTATCATCCTATCGGAAGGTGCTCTCATTTTTGCAAATGACATCTTATGTCATCGCGACTTTTGAAGACGTTTTTGAAGTAGGCAGAAACAGAATACACGTAGACAAACTATGAATCGCTATACTCCTCAAGAACGCGGAATAATTGTGTCTATGTTTTTGAGAAATAATCGGTCTGTAATTTTGGCGCAACGTGAATTTCGTCGACGATTCCGTGGTCGTGTGGCACCAACTGGGCAAACACTGTTGCGTTTAGCTGCTCGCCTCGAAGAGACTGGCTCAACACGGGGCAGTAGCAGAAGTGGCCGTCCTCGGAGTAGCTGTTCGGTCGAGAATATCGCTGCTGTGGCTGCAGATGTCGAAGAAAACCCTCAAACATCAAACAGACGACGGGCCACGCAATTGGGCATCAGCAGACGGTCTTTACAGCGAATTTTGGTGACAGACTTGAACATGTTCCCGTACAAAGTGCAATCAGTGCATCAGCTATTGCCTGCAGACCGCCAATTGCGTGTAAATTATAGCCAAGCTCTCCTAAACCTAGATCGCGATGAGGATGATTTTCCAATGAAAATCATCATGAGCGACGAGGCGCATTTCCACCTATGCGGATACGTGAATAAGCAAAATTATCGCTTCTGGGGCACTGAAAATCCGTGTGTAATGCACGAAGAGTCATTACATCCTCTCAAAGTTACGGTTTGGTGCAGCGTTTACGGAGGAAAGGCGATTGGGCCATATTTTTTCGAGGACGGCATCGGAAACATTGTTACTGGGACTGGTGAACGCTACAGAACCATGATCAACGACTTCTTGCTGCCGCAAATTGAGGAATTGGGTTTGGAGAACATGTGGTACCAGCAGGACGGTGCAACTGCGCACACAGCACGAGCAACAGTGGACATTCTGCAGCAAGCGTTTCCCGGCCGCTTAATCTCCCGTTTTGGAGATTTGCATTATCCCGTAAGATCGCCCGATTTGACCGTTCCAGACTTTTTTCTTTGAGGTTTTTTGAAGTCACGGGTCTATGCGAACAAGCCGCAGACCTTGGAGGCCCTGAAGGAGAACATCCGACAAGAAGTGGAGAATTAATTGCCAGAAGTTTTGAGAGAAGTCATGGAAAATGCTGTGAAACGAGCCCGAATGTGCATCAACTGTGGCGGCGGCCACTTGACCGATATCATCTTCGCGACCTAATGAGAAAAAATGTAAACGTCTAAATAAACATAATCAAAAAACAGAACCAATTATTTTTATTTAAAAATAAAGTTACTGCCTTAGGAAATCGAGTGAGGACTTTTGCGCCACCTTGTAGAAAAACCATACCCGAGTAATACATACATAGGGTGTTTGCTTTTATTTATGTACAAATCCATAAAATCCTCATTTTTCAGGATAATCGATTACCCTTTTTTTATTTAAAGGGCATCGAGAACTGCTTCTTCTGACAATACCGTCGCTTCTAACAAGTCACACTACCCAACTGGCACTCACCGATTTAATGAAACTTTACACACTCATAGAATACTAAAAAATATTGAACCCCTGTTTTTTTTCTTCCAAAATATGCTTTTTAGGGGGTAGAAACCACCCCTAGAAGGTGGTAAAAGCAAGAATCGCCGTAAATGAAATTAAGAAATACCAAAATATGTTACAACATAAAATTTAATATGATTTATAATTTAATACATATACTGAAGTACATAATTTTTGTTATTTCCAAAATCTTAAGTGGCTTGCACTTCTTTTCTTGGGGACGTCTGCGGCCTGCAAAAGAACTTTTGCAAATCTCGCCGAACTACAAATACTCAAATTGCTTATTAAAATAAATTACAGTCTCTAGAGAAGTACACAAAATTATTCAAATATATTAATTTTTAAAATTTTTTTTTGGAACTGCCATTTTTTTAAAAATTAAAATTTTTGAACAATTTTGCAGTCCCCAAGAAAAGAAATGCACCACCTTAAGGGTTTTGCCCCCCGGAATTTTTTTTTTTTTTTTTTTTTTTTTAAATTTTAAAAACCCCCCCCCCAAACCCCAATTGGGTTTTTTTTTGTGGGAAAAATAACTTATCAATTCCCCCTCCCCCTTTTTCTCCCCCCCCCCCCCCCCCTCCTCTTCTTCCAAAACCCCCCCCCCCCCCCCTTTTTTTTTTTTCCCCCCCCCCCCCCCCCCTTTTTTCCCCCCCCCCCCCCCCCCTTTTTTTTTTTTTTTTTTTTTTCCCCCCCCCTCCCCCCCCCCCCCTTAAAAAAAAAAACCCCCCCCCCTCCTTTTCCCCCCCCCCCCCCCCCCCCCCCCCCCCCCCCCCTTTCCCCCCCCCCCCCCCCCCCGGCCTTTTTCCCCCCCCCCCCCTTCCCCCCCCCCCCCCCCTTTCCCCCCCCCCTTTTCTCCCCCCCCCCCCCCCCCCCCCCCCCCCCCCCCCCCCCCCCCTTTTTCCCCCCCCCCCCCCCCCCCCCCCCCCCCCCCCCCCCCCCCCCCCTCCCCCCCCCCCCCCCCCCCCCCCCCCCCCCCCCCCCCCCCCCCCCCCCCCCCCCCCCCCCCCCCCCCCCCCCCCCCCCCCCTCCCCCAAAACCACCCCCCCCCCTCCCCCCCCCCCCCCCCCCCCCCCCCCCCCCCCCCCCCCCCCCCCCCCCCCCCCCCCCCCCCCCCCCCCCCCCCCCCCCCCCCCCCCCCCCCCCCCCCCCCCCCCCCCCCCCCCCCCCCCCCCCCCCCCCCCCCCCCCCCCCCCCCCCCCCCCCCCCCCCCCCCCCCCCCCCCCCCCCCCCCCCCCCCCAACCCCCCCCCCCCCCCCCCCCCCCCCCCCCCCCCCCCCCCCCCCCCCCCCCCCCCCCCCCCCCCCCCCCCCCCCCCCCCCCCCCCCCCCCCCCCCCCCCCCCCCCCCCCCCCCCCCCCCCCCCCCCCCCCCCCCCCCCCCCCCCCCCCCCCCCCCCCCCCCCCCCCCCCCCCCCCCCCCCCCCCCCCCCCCCCCCCCCCCCCCCCCCCCCCCCCCCCCCCCCCCCCCCCCCCCCCCCCCCCCCCCCCCTTTTCCCCTTGAACCATTCAGCGTATTCATGCATATTTTTTTATTTAAAATATGAATGAATAGTTTTCATCAGGACTTGTGTTTCTTTCTACACGATCTCAAAGTTGAGGAAAATATCGAGTTTAAGAGCCGCTAGACGAGTCAAGTGTGCCATGGAACTATGTCAAGACAGTTGAATGTTATTTGAAATCAGTTAAACTTAATTTCTACCGAACTGTTGTAGACGACACAAACGAACAGGCAATTATAGGCTGTACTCCTCGAAACCTTCACAGCGGCAGCTACAAAAGAAATGAGCACAATTTCAAGTTTCGTCTACTGCGACCAAGGGCAAAGCTACTATTAGTGCACTGTGGTTCCGAAATCTCGGAAGGAAATACATACTATTAATTTTTATAACTAGGATTCGCTACTGCGTTAAATACGTATACATGTGTACCCTGTACATTTTAATTTAGATCACTTCATAAATCACTTTGGAACAGTGTAGAGGCTATAACATGCACCGTTTAGTGTATAATTTGGTATGAAGATCGAAGGCCTCTCGCTTTGTAACAACAATTAAAACGAACGCTGTTCAATTCATCACTTTTAATTAATTAATTCCATGACACAGATAATTCATTATGTTAATTACAAAATTTCCCTGGTACAGTGTCCGTAATCAAATTTAGTTTAGTTTACAAAATCTACAAATGAAATGAGTACATGCTTTTATCGATTACATCGTTGGGACTAATAAACGGTTTATTTAATTAAACAATTTGCACAGGCACTTCTATTACGGAAGATAAAAGACAAATTTCATTAAAAACTCTGTACGATTAATAATTAATTTTGTCTACAGCTATTAAGTAACACATTTATTGCATACGTGTTAATGTCAGCTGTCAAGAAACTATCGATTGAATAATAATGAGAGTACAATTGAATAATTGGACTATTACTCAATTGATCTGTATAAAATTCAAATCGGACCAACTATATTAATACGTTATAGAAAGGCTATTGGTTCGCAAGCACAAGAGATCGTTATTTAATGTTGGAGGTGGCATTACTCAACTTTTCAGATTATTTACTCTATAATTGTTCAAAACTTTACAACTTTTAGATTTTCATCGTGTTTCAAAAGTTTAAAATGTAATAAAAGTATGTAATAGGGTTAAACGCGATATTTTATTATGGATTATAAAGTCAAAACTGCTCAATGTGTTATACTTCAGGAATTTGGATTACACTGGACTACAAAAGTTTTTCCAATACGCTGAAGTACAGACCCGGCCTACTTCATGTGTTTGGGGTCGCTGAACACCAAGCAGACCTCAGGTTTCCTCGTTTCCCGCTAGTTATTTTCTAACCTTATAAAACACATTTTACACGGTAGCTTGATTACACAGGCACACAAACGCAAAGCTAGAGAAACCATTCCCCTTCTACAGTTTTCAACGCACTGAATCTAAATCTGAGGTCAGGGTGCATTTACGACTCTCAGTTTTTCCCCTAGGAACACAAATCCCTATGAAAAACACTAAATCAGACACCAATGTCATGTACTTGATGCTCTGGTGACTGTAATGGTACGGGGATGATCGACCAATAACCCTAAGTCTCACAAACTTTCAACCCTACGACAACATGCTCAAAACCCCATAATTTCAAAAATCTTAACCCCAAAAAAACCTATATATGTATTCTGCAAATGCTAGAGCGCAGCAAATGATGAAGAAGCATGAATATGATCCAATCATGATTCTCGACTTCATAGTTGTGGAATTCCAAAACTTTGTAATCCTAGAACGTCATAACCTTCAAACCCATAACCTCAAAAACCTTATAAGTAGGTCCTGTAAAATGGCACACAACAACGTGATGAAAAGGCATGAATATGATCCAATCATGACTCTAAAACTCATAGACCTGAAACCCCAAGGCTCTGAAATTTCATAACCTCAATTTCAAACATATTAATCTCAGGACCTATGAAATTTAGCATGCAGCAACCTAACGAAGAGGCATGAATATGAGCCAATCATATCTCTCATCCCTATAGCCTCGAATTTCTATAGATGTGAAATTTCATAACCTTATTTCAAGATTTCTGGAAAGTCATGGTTGGATCATAATCATACTTATTCATCATTTGCTGCGCTCTAGCAATACACAACCAAATATAGGGTTTTCTGAGGTTGAGGTAATGGGGTTTTGAGAATGTGTGTCGTAGGGTTGAATGTTTCTGAAACTTAGGGTTGTTGTTAGATCGTCTCATTGCAATAGTCACATTACAATCATAAGCTCGTCAAGTATATGATATGGCTCCTTATTTAGCGTTTTTCATAATGATTTTTGTTCCTAGGGGATGAATTGATAGTCGTAAATGCGTCAAGACCTCATAATTTGATACAGCGCGTTGAAAAATATAGAAGGGGAATGATCTTCTCTGGCTTTGTGTGCCTGTGTAATCAAGCTACAGTGTAAAATGTGTTTTTTGAGATTAGAAAGAAAACTAGCGGTAAATCAGGAAAACGGAGGTCTGATTCGTGTTCAGTGACCCCAAAAACATAAAGAAGACCAGGTCTGTACTTTTGCGCATTGGAAAATCTTTTGTGTTATAATGTTTTGTGTAATAAGTTTTGTGTAATAATTAGAAAAACTTTTTGTTACTCAGATTGGATGTGTTTTATTGTCTTTTGTCTAAAACGTATATAATGGATATCAGGATATTATTGTAAAGCTTAATTTATTGTTAGGCTATTGTAAATCTTGTCATCATTAGTAGGATCGCCTTGTATTTTTCATATATTTTATTACTATTGCAAACTGATTAGGAGTTACAGCTAAATATACTCATATTGGATCCAAACGTACACTTGGAACCAGTGTAGTACAACCCTTTTTGTTGAATGACCAGCAATATAATGCCTCATAAATTTGAACAAAAAATACGATGGAGATTCCGCTCTAAAAACGGATTTCCACTAACGCAATTTGTGGCTTCTACTTGATTTGGCAACTTCTTGATGCAAATATTTTATGATTTACTTTATGGAATTTCTTGCAAGACACAGAGTGGCGTAGAAACTAACATCCTCAATTTGTTCTACGTAATTCTGGTTAGAGTTTGGTATCTGTTGTGTTAATTTCGTACGAACATACTTTCCAATGTTGGAGCAACTGGTAATTGTTAATTTCAGGTTCAATAGGCTTTGTGTTGTTAGTTTCTGGTTTAACAAAAACATAAAATCCCTAGGTGATTTATTCACCGCGCATACCAACTGCATGCATAAACAATGTTAATAATATCGCCACCAGACAATTACAGTTGACAAAGAACAAAACTATAGGTTTGGTAAATGATTATTGCAATGAATTGCATAGTATAAATCAACGCGCAACTTTATTGCACGCAAAAAAATAGCTACAAGTTCAAAATATAGCGACAAGAAGTTGCTGCATCAAATTACACGCACAGATTGCATTAGTGGAAACCCATCTTAAAACTCATTGGTCCGATATTCTGTTGTCACCCTATATATTCCAAAACAAAAAATGTTAGATCAATGAGTTACATTTAGAATTGTATTTACAAGTACAAGAATTACAATTAATTCATTCCAATTAAACTAAATATTAACTATTACATAATTAACTATTATGAAGATCACAAACTGTTTGATACTCAGACCGTCTATGTTTAACCTTTTAAGGACGGGACTGGTCGATATTTCGACCACTCAAGTATCATAATATTTTTGAGTGATTTTGGGGATAATATTATGTTTTGAATATAGAAAATATAGTGTAACAATTTTAGAAAGCATATTTGACCTTGAAATAGTGATTTCAAGCACCCCAAAGGGATCAAATTCGCCACATCTACGCTGTCGATCATGGGTTATGCTGAGAGCAAAAACTGAAATATTTCTTGCAAATGACTTTCATAATAAACGTTACTATTTTTCTGAATCCAACGCATAAAAAAACGTACATATATCATTTCGGACAGAAAACAACGGATTTAACCTTGAAATGCAATGTTCAAGGTCTGAGATGTCTTCTGGACATTTTTTATTATCTTTTTTCGTATTCAGCGCATCCAATTACTTAGGAATGCACTGTTAATTCCACAAATACAATTTTTAATATGGGACTTTCCGTCTCAGACGGGACTGGTCGAAATTTCGACCACCAAATTTGTCGGGCACTTGACGTGACAGATTCTTCGATTTTATGTACTAAAATCGTGTAAAAAAAAATTCCAATTTCAACGTAAAAATCCCCGTCCTTAAAATGTTAATTGTGCCTTTTAAAACGTCTGTAATGAATGCGATGGTATTGTAAACCGAATTGCGTTACTAAATTGAATTATAACAATTTACATATTAATTGCAGCAAATATCCCGGCCAACCGACTCGTTAGCGATACGAAAGACGCCGTAGCCACATTTATCTGGAGTTCTAATTTAATTAGGTGCCTACTTTCGCTGTATACAGCAAAAATACTATTTGAATTCATTCAGTTGGTTAACTTCTCTCGGTTAAATCGAACAAAATTCAACGCAAACAAAACGAATGAAAACGATGATGAAAAACCTCGGCTTCACCTTTTGAAAGAGATAGAACAGCCATCGTCGAGAGAATTTTGCTGTCTGATGCCGATATTAGTTCTGGGTTTCCGCACAAAGAACGCCGTACTGTGAAATGTGAAGAGGCTTAAATCATGGAAGGCTAAAGTAAACATCGAAATTATGAACGTTTACAGTAGTAAATATGCAAAAAATAAATAATAATATAACAGTCATAAATAATATACAGTGAGTTGGTAAAGTCTGGAATAAATTCAATATACATTTGGGAAAGCTCTTTCAAAATATTCTCCGACAGGTCTTTCAGACTTATTTTCCTTTTTAGAAAGATATTTTTTTAATAAATTCTATTGTCAGATGGTTTTTTGTTTTCGAGCTATGACGTTAGCGGTCATTACAAAGAACCTTATTTTTTTCAAAAAAAAAGCTTTCACCACTACTGGAAGTAAAATAAGAATCTGATACTCTAATAATTACTACAGTATCCAATTCTCATTTCATTTCGAGCGATGTCGATCAGCTCACCTGTCGTCTATTGTGAATTACCTCTTGATCTCGGGTCGGATCACGGACGAAGATCTTTTGCCTGTTGTATCCGTAAGTATTTTCAGCCGTTCAGGTCGAACATATTTACCTGTTTTATTTATGTTATATATATATGTACCTACATAAATATATTTTATTTCAATTCAATGTAGACGACGTTTATGGAAGTTATTTTTTAATCTCTAATTACTTACACAACTCATAAATATAAATAATTCTTCATTTTTGACATATTTTGCAAGTAATTACTAGGTATTTCATTAGGACGTAGGAGGTACAATACAGACCTCTAACAGATAGCACTCACAAAAAAGAGGAAAAACACTTTCATATCATTTTGTCTATTTTTATACCTATTTAAGTACTTATATGTATTTACATTAGGGTAATTGAAGGTGTCTTTATCGCGCATTGTCGAATTAAAAAATATTTCCAGGTCGACTTGGGTCATTCATGATTTATATATACTTTTGTCCGCTCACCGAACTTATAATACCAGTTTCTAACATAACTTTTGGGAAGTATCTGCCCCATGACTTTGCTTAAAACTTCCTAACAAGTTGTACAGTTACTTATACAATACTCGCTTTGTTCTGTACACAAAACGTATTAATATGATTAGGCCAAATGAGGCTTCATTAAGGTAAATTATCTTACGGTGTCGACAATAAACTACAAGTTTCTAGACAGGCAAGTCAAACAATGACTGAACTACTTTGTAGAAGTTTAGAATAGATTATGCTGGGACAAAATATATATGACATTTTATACGCGACATTATGCAAGCAATTACTGCCTATTTTATAATTGTTTTACGTACACCCTATACATAAAACTTACAATTTTTATATTTCCCAAAGCTACCTCCTCACCCCCTACCAATAATGTATATACCCATACTTCGACAAACATTGACGCATCACGACCCAAGTGCTTATGAAAATGTGTCGGGAGTATAGCCTCTCTCCTATCTCCCTCCAATGTTACCCTTACGGCCTTCCCTCTTGTCTCTCTCTCCTACCAAACAAGAATATACAAGCCTCGTGAGTCACTCATGGTTCATTCTTTGAGGGACCTTGAAGGTTTATTTAAGCTCCCCTTACATCTTACTCTCACTCCCCTCATGCCCCTTCCCTATCAAACTAAGTAAAAAATCTGCATATTTTCAGGTACATGGAAATGTTAACAACCGTTTAGGCTTATATTATATATATGTATACTGTGGGGAATTCGGTATTGAGAGAGGCAAGGTCAAAATACCCAGGCTGCTGACTGAGGTGATTACAAGTTCTGTTGGTTTCATAAGAACAGGTGTATAGGTTGTTCGCAGTCGGTAAGTAAGGGTAGGTTTGAGGGGATATAAGAGAGAGCCTAAACACACCTTCAGGTTGTCTGAAGATGTGAACCCTGACTGACTACCTGGTTTGAATCCACTTGTTCAGTAGGAGAGAGACAAAAAGGGGAGGTAGTAAGGGTAGCATTGTATGTGATGTAAGATTGAGCTTAAACTCGCCGATACATGATGTATCATCATCAAACATCTTCAAACAGCAAATATCATCAAATAGCTTCATGACACAAGTAAAGGAGTTGTGTCATGAAGCTGTTCATGAAGCCTATCGAGGTACTCATACGTTATTGATAACGGGTGAGGGGTAGCCCTGGATGAGAATGATATGGAGAGGGAGTCTAAATGCAACGAGGATCCTCGTGAGTTGATTCTTGGAGAAGCTGCAGAGATATACAATGTGGAAAAAATGAAAAGAATAAATTCATTATTTCGGAAACAATGTTTCGTAAAATTTCCTTGAACACGTCTATTTTGCTAATGTACTACAAGTGTATATTGCTGAATTCAGCAACTCATAGTCTTCAAGAATCCGGCCAAAAAATATAAGGGTTCCATTTAAAAAAATTGCGATGACGTCATTACGCGCTAACAAATGACTATCGAAATGGTGACATATAAAAGTGTCTTTTTAAAAAACAAAATATACGTGTTCGAGGAAATTTCACGAAACTTCATTGCCTCCGAAATAATGAATTTATTCCTTTCATTTTTTCCACACTGTATAGATGAAAAGCTGCAGAGATCTGTACATGATATGGATACGTATGATACTAACCAACTGCAATTTTTCAACTTCAGAGTTAAATATCTTGGGGAACCCTTAACTTTAGGGACTTAGGCCTTTTAGGAGACTTTTAATCAGGAAGATTAAAAGTTGAAAAGCGTTGTCGAGTTATTGTTATAAACATACATAATAAAAGTTAACAGACCGACAGCTCATTTAATAATAGACATTTTAGCTCATTTAATAATAATATAATAATAATATATCGTCTTATGGTTAAAGTAATGCCATCATATCCAGCTGCCTCCGATTTTGATAGATTTTAATTTACCCAATAAAAATTTTCATCGATACCATCCACTAGGTGAATGTAGAAATAACTAACTTCATAATACTAAGCTTCGAAAACTTGAAAAAATGAAAACATATATGTTAAAAATACCACCAGTGAATACTATATTGATGTACAGTTACAATTTTTCCCTCAGAAATTAAATTAATGATAAAGTAATAATACTGGACGATTTAAGTGAGACATTTTAACGATTTCATTATATCAAAAGTAATATTTTATACGAGACAATGGAAATATGAAGCATTAAGAAGGAATATATATTCCTGCTTTTATATTCTTTTTCAGTTTGTGTTCAGTTTATGTTCAGATTATGTGTGCAAAAAAAATTCGTAAATTAAGTCAATATTTCCACTTTTTGTAACTTTTTAACATTAACTATTCTGAGTTTGGTCAAGTCATTTACCAGGGTAAATGAAAATATATGTAACTTCCATGAAAAGGAGGACGTCGAATAAATGAGAAGATCCATCATGCCGATAAAAATTGAATTACCGAGGTGCTTAAATACCAATTTACGTCACAAAGGAAGGTCACAAGATAAAGAATTTTTTTTAGCCGAAAAGTTTTGGAGACAAATGGCCCGGTTCTGTCCGAGCGCCGAAATAAATCAGCATATTCTTGGCGGAGGAAATTCGACCTCCAAGAGGACGAGAGTATTATATAAAAAAAATATTCGGGCATGTAGGTATTATTTATCAAACCTTACTACTTGTGTTAAGTAATCTTACTGATCGCGTGAATCGAATACTTACTGTTTTACATGGAACGTCATTTAGTGATAACGTTTTTATTTTAAGCGTATTTAACTTTTACAAGACGTTACATTGTAACTGCTTCAGATACAGGGTGTTTCAGTTTTTTGTAGCAGGAGTTTATAGAAATTTTAAAATTAATGCAAAAAGCTTATGTAACCGAAAATCTTCAAAGGCTTAATTTTCGAGATACAGGATATTGAAATTAAATTTTAAAAACAGGTGTTTTTAAGTTTATTTATTATATATTTTTTGTACTTATTATGGCTTTTTTTAACAGAAAATGTTTCCTTTTTCCACACTTTTATAAATAAAAAAGGGTACACTTTTAAAGTTGGCCGTTCTTGAGTTATTTGAATTCTTATCATTCGATGCAAATTAATTTTTCATATGAATTCATATTTCACGCAAGTTTGAATTTGCCGCCGTTTATGCGGTAAAGTGTTGGCAACCAAAAAAAAAAAAAAAGAAAATTGGTTGACAGCTGACAGTTTAGCGTTAGTAAAATTGGAGAACAACGCGTACATGAAAGAACAATGCGTTTTCATTGTGGAACAATATCTCAAAAATAATGAAAATTTGTTTGCTACAGTTCGCAAATGTCGTACAAAATATAGTCGGAATATTGATTTAACTTCGTCAACTGTGAAGAGAGTAATTGAAGAATTACTCATTATACAACATTACTGATTACGAAAATTTACCACTCCACGTGAGTAAGGCAAGACTCATCCGTTCCACATGTTATTTAGAAAACCTCCATTAACAGAAGTTGAATTTGGATATCCTGTATCTTGAAAACTAAGCCTTTGACTTAGAACCTATGTTTACATAAGGTTTTTGTATTAATTTTTAAAATTCTATCACGTGTTAGATTTCTGCTACAAAAAACTGAAACACCCTATATATCTCATCGATAACTGCCTTCTCGAGTACCAATTATGACAACTTTGCATTGTTATTAATTACATTCCTAAATTTCATTTTCTTCTACTCCTAAAATAGCGTTTACTTTGGTGTAGTTACTACGTGTACTAACAACTGGTACTAGCTACGTGTATTAGCAACTAGCTTACCAGTGAACTATCGCAAGTCCAAAGTTAGTATATATGTGTTAGTGTATGTGTATGAAATATGTAAATATAAGCTTTTCATGATCGTAAAATTTCGTGTTCTAAATTCGTTCAGGTAAAAACAGCTAGTTCTCCAGTTTCAGTTTTCCCGCTATGCTATCTTTATTTATCATCAACAAAAGAACATCAGGAGAGAAAGGTGTCTTGATTTTTTGGAATCGATTGAAAATGATCCCCAGTTTATAGAACTTGTCATTACTGGTGATGCGACTTGGGTGTTTGAGTATGGAATGCTTCAAGCTCTCCAAGACCCAAAAAAGCAAGAATCAGCAAGTTGAAGATAAAATGAATGCTGACTTGTTTTTTTGATAGCCAGGGAAATGTCCACAAACAGTTTGTGCCTCTAGGCCAAACAGTAAATCAATACTTTTATAGAGAGGTTCTTGAAAAACTTCGAAAAGGGTCATGCGTGTGAGACCAAACATCAAGAACAATAGGATGTTGCATCACGACAATGCGCCTTGTCAAACAGCCATTTCAGTAAACGAGTTTTTAGCCAGTAAAAAATATTCCTGTGGCTCCTTCTTATTCGACTGACTTGAGTCCTTATGACTTTTTCTCTTCCTGAGATTGAAAAATCACCTCAAGGGACGTCATTTTAGGACCATAGAGAACGTTAAAATGGATGTAACCAACCAGCCGAAGACTATTCCAGTATATGAGTTCCTTCACTGCTATGAGGAATGGAAGAATCGTCTCTAGCGCTGTGTTCTAATATAACTTCCCCTCCCTGACAATTTTGAATTGTAATTCTATTCTAGTAAAAAAAAATAATTTAATAAATAATAAAGTCGCATTACTTAATTTACACACCGCGTATGTTTCTGTGCATAACGAAACCGCCCCTGCTTTCTGTTTTTCTACTCTCTCAGTTTAGAATATTTCTTGCACCATAATGTTATTTTTACCTTTTATGTCTAGTGTTTAAAAATAATAAAAAAGAAACATTTGGTTCAGTTCTATTCAAATTATAAAAAATTACATTACCAGTTTCCTAATGAATACGTTAACATTTTATGGTTTACAATAAAAATAATTTAATACACTTGCTAATATGTGTATGTATAGTATGCATGCTGCAATGCAAATCTATGTATTTATTCTAGCATAATGTGGACCACAAATTACACTGTTTCCTCTACAAACCCTCCTACGTAACAGAAACATGTTTCATATCCATAACAACGCTATGAAAATACCGTAGCTATCTAACGGAGATGAAGCGAATACGCATAATTTGAGTGTTGAATTCTATGAAATAAAATGGCGAATAATGTTTTATTTAGTATGTAAAATGAGTCCGAGATATAATTCCCACCAATATGATCCATTTGACCTTCACAGTCTACATGCAATTAATGCTGGGGTTAATATGGCGCGTTTGACAGAGATTACCTATATGATTATATGACTCATACGATCCTTATGACCTCCATGACCTTTATGATATCCATGACCTAAATGTACTTTGACTTCGATGACATTGATGACAGAGATAACCTGTATGGCCAATATGACTTTTATTACACACGTGTTATTTATAGTCTATACCTTTGAACCTCATGACCTATTTTGGAAATGAATCCATTGGATACACATACAAGTAAAAATGAGAATAATATGAATTATTTTATCTCTAAGACCTATAAAACGACACAAATGAAAAATACAGAACGAGCTTCTATGAGCCCTAACAACTATATGTTCGGACAAACGCATTTCTTCAAAAAATGATTCACTGCCATGCAAAAATTTACAACCACGCTTTAAAAACCTAAAATATATAAAATTACATACATGTGCAAGATAATATTATGCTGAAAATTATTATTAGCTTGGATTTGTTATGAATTTATGGCCAAAAATATAAAAACCTGCTAAAAATGCTGACAACTAAATGTCAAAAGAGCGCCACCTTCATCAATTATCATTAAGGGACAGGACACAAATAGCAATTTTTTTTATTTCATCATATACCAAAATACAGAATATTTTGACATGACGTTAATATGTTTATACTGGGTGTTGCAATTTCAATGTCCACCAGTGTATATGACCATCCTCATGTCTTGCACAATGTTTTCAATTCGATCAGAAAGAGATGTCAGATTTGTTTGGACCAAGGTGGTGGACATACGAGGTGTGGGTGTTAAATAACCAAACTGCTGTCATAACACTTGTTATTTATTACCAATTACAGTAGCAACTCTTTCGACTTCAATGTACTACCCTTGGCGATCTCTACACCGCTCCATGCGACTTTTCCAATGTTGAAAGCAGTGCTGGAAGTCCGCTTCTGTCAGCTGGTTCAGAACATCCATTTCTTTTGCTTCAACCACTTCCATACTTTCGAATCTTGTCCTCTTCAGTGTCACCGTGTCTAACAAGCCTGCATCAGTGTCAATGTTGTTTAGAATGTCAGCGCAAATGATCATTCTTGATTCCTTTTGCTCGGGAGTAAGAAGTTTTGGCACCACTTTTGCGCAAACTTTGCGCATGTTGAACGATTCATGCAAAATTTGACGAACGCATTCTTTGTCGATTCCTGTTATTTCAGCAAGCCCTCGGATGCTTAGACGACGATCTTCGCGGATTAATTTACCAATTTTTTCAATGTTTTTGTCCGTTTTTTTGACATTGAGGGCCGTCCTGGGGGCGGATCGCCATCGATCGTTTCACGTCCCTCTTAAATCATTTAAATGTGTGCAGGATAAACACTCATTCCCGTATACTTCTTTTAACATTGCATAAGCGTCTGTAAAAGTTTTCTCCAGTTTAACAAGAAACTTGAAATTAATCCGTTGCTCCATCTGAACACGTAAAATTTTTCGACGCCTAACCTGGTTCGTAGACTAATTCAAACGACTGCTACAGTCAAACTTGAGCGACCCACTGACTTGTCCAGCGAACTCAGGATGAGGAAAGTATCATGACACACAGTTCTGTTCAAACTTGTCGCGACACGCTCACAGCGCGCTGGCAGCAGTATCAGTTCAGTGATTGAATAGCCACGCCACGTATTCAACAAATGCTTTAATTTTGTTGTAAGTAAATTTCTATTGAAACGTTGTGTGTTTTCTCCATTTCGGAGGATTTTCTAGTATTCGAACCCTTACACCATTGAGTTTGAAAGGCAGTTAGGTACAGGTAACCTATGAATTATTTCGTAGTTGACAATATGCAATAAAGTAACAATTAAGTTACGCGCTCCGAACTGCGGCTTTTCGCTGTATAACGCGACGGGCTCGAATATGTCCGCCTCCATAGGCGCTGTAAACAGTTGTGTACCCTGGTTGCTACGGTATATAAACAGATATCTATCTATACGTATACCGTGGTTCGGTACTAATCTGTGTGCGTTAGAGGTTAGAGTCTGTGTGAATGTCCGTGGTGCGAATACAATTGACAGACGCTCGATATTTTTCGTTAATTTGTTGTTATTGAATATTATATTGAATCTACACAAGTAATGTCTTTGCAATTACAAATTTTCGCAATGATCAATATGAAAATGTACTCAAAACATTTCATGTTACGTGCTTCAACGTTAACAATACAACAAAGGAAAATATTTCGTTTCATACATACATCAGTAATTTGAAATAATGTCCGGTTATTCGGACCGCTTCTTATATCACACAATGTAACACAGCACTTTTGAACCATATTTATTTTTGTATGTATTTTTGTTAAAGCCAAACGGCATGTAAGCACCCGATTTGACAGCTTAATGATAAACGTCATATAAAACCATAGCATGGTTTTCTATGATAAACATTCACATGTGGACCGCTGCTCATCACGTGACATCGAGTACATTACTGTTTACAGCGCCTCTTGGAAGCAGACAGATTTGATCCCTATATACCGAACAAGTTCGGTCTCCTTAGTTCTAGACTTCTTGGATGATAGGTATTATCCATACAGGGTAATCAAAAATTAATGATCGATTTGACAACCTTCAAAGTTGAAAATGTCTATTTTTGGAAATGGAACACCCTGCATATGTAAATATTCCAGATCAATACGCAAAGTTTATCAAATATCGATTACCTATCTTCATAACAAGAATGAAATAATTAGGAATAAAATAACACATAACACGATATCACATCAATAACACTTGTTTGTTTCATTACGGATTTTTTTAAGGAAAAACATCGACAAAAAAACATGAGTGATAATACACTGGTAACAAAAATTAAAGTATATAAAAAAAATTCCATATTTTTGGGTAATTTTCAACAAGGGATAACTCGGAGAAAAATGGTCGTACAGAAAATAAAAAAAAGGGAAATTGTAGCCTCAAGTGTCTAGTTTTCAGATCTGGATTTAGTTCTCAAGTAATCATCAGAAAACCAACAAAAAAAAGGTTTTCCAAAATTTTGCTCGTCTTTAAAATGGTCTGGCGACTTCAATTTTTTTTTCATCATGTGACCATAAAACTCTTTTAGACAATTTAATCAGCTTTAATTTGACCTCTTAACGAGATCCGTACCATGATTTGCCGCGGAGTTATCGTCGATCAAAGCAAAAAAAGACCTTTTCAACTTTGACAATCAATTACTCGGGAACTAATGATCGTACAGAAAATGGAGGTAGGGTTTTGGAAACTGCAAAACATTCTCTATAAGACACAATTGTATGATTGGGAGATTGATAAAACAAATTTTTTGAAGTGATAATGTTGGCTGAAAAGAAGTTAAAAATTTGAGAATTTAAGGATATTTTGAATATTTGGTATAACTTCGGATATAGTGGATGAACGAAGGATATCGTCGGTAATGTTTTAACCTCAAAGTCTCCCCAAAAAACCCTCAAAGTTGCAGAGCGCTGCGATTTTTTTTCTTAGTGCCTCGAAGGTTTAAAGGACCCCGCATCAATCATATGGATTTTAGTCCATGAACAATAATAGTTCTGCCTCTTGTCATTCAATTCAGAAACCACACATCTGGACTTCAACCTTGTTAAGTCTCATTAGTGTTAGTTCTCATCACCGTGGCTGTCTTTGATTTCGTTTTTTTTTTTTGAGTATTTATTTTTAATAACGACGTCAACACTTATTCAGTTACATATATGCAAATAAGTTTTTCAACATGTCAACTATTAACCACTAGTTAAAGCTTGTTGCACAGTTTTTTTCGTAGACGATCCCCATATACAAGCACCCTGAAATATTTTCAATACTAAAACCTATCCCTTTTTCCGGAAAACCGTCGAAGGAGCTCACATGAAAAATTATTTTGGCGAACGGGCGAGATTAAAATCCTCCGCCTATCGATCGCTACCCGACGCAAGGGCAAAAAGGCGACACTTGACTTTACGTGCGGCCAAATCCCTAGGAAAACTAATTATTCCCTGTGAATCTAGGGCGTGAGACGAGCGTCGGCCGAATTGAAATCTATGCGACCGGTTTTTTCACTAAGTGGATTTTTATAGATACATCAATCTCTGTCGGCGCTAACTCTCCAATTAGATTAGACTGCATTACTCTTCGTTTTCATCGCGGAAAGAGACGAGTCTAAAAAAAAGCCCTCATTTGAATAAAAGTTTCATTTGTATCGGCCGAACACTATCGGCGGTCCTCATGCACTGAATGCGGAATCTCTTCACACAATGATAAAACCAAGGCAGGTACGAGGAGGTGAGTTATTGGCCTAAAACGTGGAACTTCTTTTCGGTGTGGGGTTTCTTTTTTTAGCGCAAAATGCATCCTGTTTTAAGAGGTTAGGAAAACATTTTATTTTAGATTATTTTTTTCTTAAATGTAAAAAAGGTCCCAAGAATGACATCCAAACGGAATTATTGATGGGAAAAATGGTTAACAATTATTTTTAACCTAATTTGTGAAACAATTGTGTCGCTACGAATTGTTCGAAAATACCGCTCTGCTGCGGTATTTTTAGTATCATATACGAGTATAGCCTAGCATTTTGGAGTATCTGAGACCCGAGCGATAATTTGGAAATGATGATATACGGTCTTGGTATAGCAGACTAAAGGTAAAAAAATTAACATGCCTGTATTTTGAAAATTTCATGAAGTAAACACGTCTTGAAATTTTAAACGCATTTTTCTAACTGGTGGGCAGTATAACTGGCGCATATTCTTATCCAATCGACTTGAAATTTTGACTGTAGCTTCTTAGATAAATTATCTAAAGCAGTACACAAGATTTTTTTGATCGGTTAAAAATTACGGTTTTTATAAACAAACTAATATCGTTTTTTTTTTTGTAGAATTTGAATTTTTTTTCAAACTCCTGGCATTTTTAAAATCAATATTTTACAATAATCTTGTGTACCGCTTTAGAAAAATTCATGTAGATAATGACAAAAACGTTTTGTTTGGTCTAGTACCTAAAAAATGGCTTTGTTGCTCACCGATGGTCAATAAAAAAAAGCGTATGTGTTCGATGAGTATTTATGACGCCATTTTGTATTTTTTATTGAACAAAAAAATATCTGTGTATTTTGTACTTAATAAAGTCCTAAAATGAATTTTTGATTGCTTTATTAGTAGAGCAGAAAACATTCCCAAAGAATGCCTTGATTTTTCGTACTCCAGAGAGGTCTAACCCCTTAATTAATGTTGATAATTATATTATAAAAATATATGTTGGTTTGTGTGGCCTTTTGTAACTGTAGTATATAGGGTGTCCCAGAATGACGCTGACTACCGATATCTCCGTTATTTGAAAATATACGAACATGAACAAAAAACCTGCAAATGACACGAAAAACTACATCTGATCACAGTTCAAAGTCGGTGTTGCGTCTTATAACCCTATATATTTATACCAAATAGCATCTTATACTCGTATGTATAATTAAGCGCCTTTTACTCCACAATTCATTCCAGTTACAATGATATAACATACTTCGTTATTTTAAACGGTAAGTTACTTTATTAACTTTATTACATACATAAAAAATTAAATTTATGATATGTTAAATTGATTATCTTGTTTCATGTTCACCTTCCTCTTTATATGTATATACTTTTAATAGAAACATATTCTATTTCCATTCTCAATTGAAAATAGGTAGAAAAAAAGCAAGGTTGTCAGATATATTTTCTAAAATTTCTAAGCTCGCTATACAAGTATACTTCATACTTCAGTAAACTGTTAGTTCGTGATGTTCTTAGAAAGCTAATTTGGAAATATTTAAAAAAAAATACATAGATATAAATTTATTAGTTAGCATTAAAATAAAGCCTTTAAAATTGCTGGAAAAAAATAATTATAAATTCAAACAACTTTATGAATGTTACTATATTTAAGAAAATTTTGAAGAGCCGGCAACGCCCGTGCCAACACCGGCAACTGGAATGCCGATCCAGTATACTATTGTGCTTTGTATTATCTAATACATTCCTTAAATACTTATTCGGTCCACTGTGCCATAAATTTTTTACGACGTCGTTAAAATGATTTACGACTTTAGGCACTCTACTCGTTTAAGACGCCAGTGACGTGTATTTCAGCTAGGTTTATTAACACAGACAATTTTTTGAGATTGTCTGGCTAAATGAGCATTATTTACAGCAAATTATATTACAAATATTAAGAGTTTATTATGCAGGCTAATTTTAATCTCCTATATTGATTTGAATGAAAAAAATTATTTCACAATTTTCGAATTTATAAAAGATATATGCACGTCCATGGAATCATAAAATTGCACCGCTTTTTTTGTTCCCCAGGCGTATTTATCATTTTCAATTAAAAATAGAAGGACTTATACATACATATGTAGCTATGTAATTATTTATTACTATTTAACCGTGCAAGAATAATTCAGCGATATAACGTTGAATGGGATATATACAAAGTGTTTCATTTATCATTCTACACCTAATATTTCTTTACGCGACATATGAAAAAAAGTTTAAGAACAATAATTTCGTTTTTTTGCTATTAAATTTTCCATTCCTATGGAAAGTATGGTTTTTGTTGACATTTGAGAAGCGCTTGTGTTAATATGGTAATCCTACGGATACAATAACTTGAATACTGCAACAACAATATGATAACTAGGGTCCGGAAAATGTGTTACAACGCAGAATCGTAATCTGTCATACAACCCAGAATCATGTCATTGACGGAAGGACATATGAGACACTAAAAAGACAGGAGTAAAATGTGCTAAATTACACAGCCACACACAAAAAAAAGATTCTGACCTGGGGGTCTCACTATGTGTACTATATGTTTTTGAGGTCGCTGAATCCGAATCCGGGGAGTTTCATCCTAGAACGTCTGGGTTCGGCCATAACCGCAAAAAACACTCAAATTTGCAATACCCGTTAAAACGTTACGTTACATGATTACAGCATCGAGTTATAGGGTTATGTAATTATGTGGCTATGTGGTTATGTGGCTGTGGGGTTATTGGGTTATTTTATTTAATAGTATCATGAGGATTAAGAGCCATAGGGTTTGTAGTTTTACAGAAATTCAGAGTGATTTTTGATATTATGGCCGAACTCTAACATGCTGGGATAAAACTGACCACGGATGCAGATTCAGCGACTCCAAAAACATACAGTACACATAGTGAAACCCCCACGTCAAAAACTTTTTTTACCGGGTTTTAGGGTTATGGGGTTATGTGGCTATGGGGTTATGGAGTTATTAGGTTGTGGGGTCAGTTGGTTATTGTATTATAGGGTTTGTGGTTTTAACGGATTTAGCAAATTTGAGGGTGTTTTTGGAGGTTATGGCCGAACCCAGACGTGCTGGGATGAAACTGACCTCGGATTCGGATTCAGCGACCCCAAAAACATACAATACACATAGTGAGACCTCCAGGTCAGAAACTTTTTTTTGTGTGGCTGTGTTATTAACACATTAAATATGTTGATAAATTACAAATTTTTACATACCTATCGCTTGTGTGATTCAGATAGACCGACTGTCTGCATTGTTTGAGCGTACGTTGCCACAACCAGTAGTCTTTTGTAGAAGAAAAACGATCTACTGAAGTTAAAGGTGCAAATTCAAAATAGTTCACATGGACACACCACGTACATTATTTTCACGAATTTCGCACAGTTGTTTGTATCACTAACAGTTGTTTGTTGTCACTAACGTCAGTACATTATTATTTTTTACATCTACAAAGGACAATGCACGTGTTACTACTATTTCTAGACTTTTAAAATTCGTATCAAAACATTACCGACCTTATTACCGCTAGAAGTTGTTCTTTCGTCCATTGTCAACCACAGAAATTTATTGCGTATATCTTCTTTGATATTTTCCATACGTTGATATGTCTTCTGTAAATATCTCACTCAATGTATGGCTACAGCAACGGAAAATCGGGTACACATTTGGCAAAAAAAAACGTCGACCATGTTCCACGAAAGGCTACACGCTCAAAACATTATGCGCAAATCAAACCAAAACTCCTCTTTCCTAACAGTACCAGTAATATTTTGTTAATAGGTATTCGAATCTAAATGTTTTTCGCACACTTAACACTAAATATGTTATCTCTCTGTTGTAAAAATCCTCGTACTTTTCAATCATCTTTTTCTATATATTCACAAATGGTAACGACTGTTCCATTATTGCAAAAATCCACATAAAATCAGATAATATGTAAATATACTACACGAACTCTAAAAGAAATACGAACACGGTGCAGAATACGTATGTATACACGTTTATTAGTTAATCACTCACGACACAAAATTATTTTAAACTCGGCGTTTTACCATTTGACCGTCGCGCGTCGGGCTAATACTAATCAAACAACGGAACGCTCGCTACGCTATATGGATAAATTGCATATACATTTGAGAAGCGCTTATATTATTTCTGCGAACCTACCGCGGAAGAGTCCTAGTGCGTTACCAGGCACGGTCAGTGGCGTACGTATGCACGGACAGTAAATACACACGTAAATAATTTACGAGATACTTAAAAAATAAGGTACTTTATACTATAATTATCATAGAGTTGTATAGTGCCGACCCTGCGTTGTAGCGCACTTTCCGGACATTAATGAGAACTTCCAGTTGCACATTCTGAATGACCATAAAAGCAACGTTTTGTTGTTAAGTAAATTGTAATAATCCACGATACGACTGTACGAGTCTGTACGTAGCAAACAACAAATACTTAGCAGGCGATTAGAGATAAAATGAAGCAACTTTCGTAATATTCGAATTGTACGGACACATACGCTATCTAATGCTGTATACAGTGGCGGCAGCTCGATAGGGATTCAAGAACCCCCCAATAGTACAGAGAAAATAAGTCACGATGTACTTATTTTGTTAAAAACGTTTCTTCAATTAATTAAAATGCCTATTTTTATCTCTATTTCGTGTTTCAACTATTCAATATTAAAGGCAAAAAAATTAAATGAAGTTACTGCAATTGAGTTTTTTCGACAACCAACTTGAGGTCAAATTTATTTGAATGCTTGATATACGGGTTAGAAAGTCCAAGATTTCAAAGTCGAGCATTAAAAGATAGAAAAGAATAAACTCTTCAAGTAAAGGGAACTGACAGGGAAATATTATATCCATAGTTGTAATATATCCATAGTTGTAACAAAAAAAATGTTGAGACAACTACGACTCGGACATCTTTAATCCCATTAAAATGAAACTCGAGATGGGGGTTTGAAAACATACTGATTGACCATATTTTTCAGTAAAAAAACGTATAATACGAATTTCTTGAAAATCGGGACCATTTTTAATATTTAGGAATCCTCGCCACTGATGATTCCTTCTTTATAGTTTTTGTGACACGTAAAGCCTCTAAAAGGTACTATCGTTTAAAAAAAAATTGTTCGAAATAAAACGAGAAGTAAAGATTTTACATGGCTGGTTCACTTTGAAATGAAACTCACTGTATGAGCTTACGTTAAGGTAAATTAAGTAAAAACCAGAGCCCTCGAAATAATATTATTACGAGCCACCACTGACCGGACCGTTATATTTAGTGTGAATTACTGCTTGAATAAGCACGCGAACAGCATAAAACTACTTAAAATTGCATTAAACAGTTATTAAGCGTCGAAACAGGACGCTGTTCGAAATTAAAAGTGAGTGCATTAGCCTTTATATATATTCATTCGTTATATACATATAAGTGAGCAATACCTATTAAGTGGCCTTTATGTATTTCGCATTGTGCCCCACAACAATATCCGGTCTCGGTGCACGAACTATTGTTAGGTATTCGTGTAGCAATTAGGTACACCTTTATATTTGCCGGCTTTATCTGTGCTCTATTTCGATAAGTAGACACGTCATAAAAGCTCAGTTTGAACAGAAATACTCCAAAGATATGACAGAGGTTTTTAGTACTGGAAATACTTCTAGGCGCGTATATACGTGGTGTGTAAATTAAGTAATGAGACTTTTAAAGTTAGATTTGGTTTTTTTTTTTATTTGAATATAATTACAAATTCAGTATCTCCTTCAAAATAACTTCCTTGGGAGGCTATTTTGGGAGGCTTCAAAATAATTTCCTTGGGAGGCTTTCGCTGGAGGCGGTTCTTTCATTCCTCATAGCAGTGCTGGAACTCATATACTGGAACTACCTAGCCTTCAGCTGGTCGGTTACAGCCGTTTGAATGTTTTATATGGTCCCAAAATGACGTGTATGGTCCCAAAACTAGTGATTTTTCAATCTCGGGAAGAGAAAAAAGTCACAAGGACTCAAGTCTGGCGAATAAGGAGGCTGATGAGTAGAATTCGTGCGAGCGCGGTGTGTAACAGGACCGTCAGTTTACGAATGAAAATGTGAATATGTTCACAGAAACTATGTTGCATCATAGTACATTATTAAATATTATTACTTATTGCCAAGCGCGAATGTCACATTGCCGACGCTGTGCATGTCCTGCCCTTAACTCGTTGGCCTTCACAGCTCACAGCTGACTTGCATTACGAAAACTGCGCTAGCAATTTTAGTTATTTATGACACACTGGATACTGGACACACAGACAGTCGCCGGTATTGCATCGCGTTGATACGTTTCGTTTTTACGTATTCTCTGTGTGTTTAAATAACTTTATAAATACTAATAATTATTAGTTGAGGTGAGAAGTGAATAAAGTGAGGTGCCACGCCAAAGGTGAAAGGAAATAGACGGGAAGTATTTCAAACGTGGTTTGACAGTGATCGCGAGGGTTTTAGGGACATACGTATTCAAGGAAATGACCTTTTTTTGTTCTGTGTATAAACGCATTATAAATTCTTGAGATACAACTATAGTAACAAGACATCTGAAAAGCCATGACTCTTCCAGCGCCGACGACTCCGTATTTCTCTATGAACTTACAGAAGCCTTTGTTGTAAGCAATATTCCTTAAACAAACTAGAGAACCCCAAGTTACGTACGTTTTTAGAAAAATATATGGACCGAAAAATTCCTCATGAAAGTACGTTAAGACTTGCATATGTCGATCGGGTTTACAACTATGTAATGACATCAATACGCGAAGACATTGCGGACCATTTCGTGTATTTAATTATAGACGAAGCTAGCGATGCTTGCGGGCGTTCAGTAGCAATTTTTTTAATTGGTGTGTAAAAAAGTGACACTGCTAGTGACAGCTTCTCAGGTTCTTGATAAAACTAATCACGAAACGATCGTAAATTGTGTTGATGACTGTTTTAATTATACACATATGGCCCGATGAAGATGCTACAGATAAAGTTCTTGTGATGCTAACTGATGCAGCCGCGTACATGTTAAAACATTTCACATGTGCCGCTCACGCACTTAATCGGGTAGCTGAGAAAGTAAGAGACAGTTTCCCTTTAGTAAACACTTTTATGTGAACTATCAAAAAAGTTCTTATTAAGGCGCCTACAAGAAGGAACGTTTTTAGGGGAGGTTTTACCAGACACACATCTGCCTCCTTCTTATCCCCATCTTATAACTAGATGGGGTACTTGGTTAGAAGCCGTATCATATTACGATACATATTTCGATGGCATAAAAGATGTTATTTATAGATTAAATCATAGTGACAGCAGCGCCATACATACACTGCAGGACTTACTAAAGGACCAAAATATTCGCGATGATATACATTATATTAATATGGATACTATGGTTTCCTAGTTCGTGCAATAAGGATATTGGAGTCACATGGACTCTCCCTACAGGAACAATTTGAAATAATGGGTGATGTGACAAAAAAGTATATACGACGCCAATAATATACGCCCAGTCAGTAATACAATAAAAAAAAAATGCAAATGCAAAATGCCTGTTAAAAAAACTCCAGGATATTTCATTTTGGAAATTTTCATTTCATGAAAATTTTAGTTGGTACATATCAGGAGTTACCAGAAAATATATTATTATATAGTTCATGCCTCAACAATTTCTCATACTGTCCATTGTCAACAGTAGACGTTGAACAGTCCTTTTCCACACAAGTTAATATTAAGTAACAAACGTCGCCGTTTCACTCCAGAACACTTAGAAAAGCACATAATATGTTTTAACCACCGCCAACCTGCCATGGGAACCTTTACTCAGCACTGACGTTTGTCGGGTAAGTGTTGCCATTGTTACGTGTTATCTTAATTTATACAGGTATTTTATCCTTGTCTCAACCGTACTATTTGGTAAAAAATAGTATTATGTTGCTACATAAGTTATGTAAACATGTTAATATTTTCATTCGTTAACTGAATACGGTCCTGTTACACTCCGCGCTCGCACGAACTCTACTGATGAGCCACAGGAATGTTTTTGCTGGCTAAAAACTCGCTTACTGAAATGACTGTATAACAAGGCGCATTGTCGTCATGCAGCATCCAATTGCTCTTGAGGTTTGGTCTCATACGCATGACCCTTTTTCGAAGTTTTTCAAGAACCTCTCTGTAAAAGTGTTGATTTACGGTTTGGCCTGGGGCCAAACTCTTTGTGAACAATTCCCTGGCTATCAAAAAAAGCAAATCAGCCAGCATGCATTTGATCTTTGACTTGCTCAAAACATGACGAGTAGGATGTTTGACGGATGACGACTTTTTTGACGGGACGCATTGGTAACTTGAAACCATAAGAAATACAAGGTCGACTGAATTAACAAAAAAGTTCCTAGTTTTGGAATAACTTTAATTAACTCGCAAACGGTAGTATCTAGACAAAAATCTTCGAATAAAAGTAATGGTTTGCTTTCTACCTAAAGTTTGGATTTTTAAATACATTTTTATCATTTCAACGTTGGGCGTCACGACGCACAACTTTTCGGGTACATAAATAATATTCACGTTTATACAACATGTACATAAAAAATATTCATTTTATTATTTTTTTTCTTCAAAATTTCAAATCCCAAAATTTCAATTCAAAATATTTTATGTCTACTTATGCCATTATGCCATAAACATTTTTAATATTCGTTAATAGTTGTTTTAATATTTGACAAACGAATTTTACCTTTTATAAAACGTATCCTAATAAGGGTGAAGGGGTTAAAATGTAAGAAAAATATATATACTTCTGAGAAAAATCTTATAATATATTATAACCACAAAAAAAACGGTGTCTAAGGAATTATTAACTATACATCAAATTTTTCCATAATTAGTTAGTACGACCATTATAGCCCATATGAATCATATGATTTTTATGACCTTTTTGAAAAATGTTACCATTATTACTAATATGACGACCTTTATGATCCCTATTAGCTAATAATCGTTTATGATCCATATGACCTATATGTATTTAAGAATTTTATAATACATAGACACATGGATTTTATGACCTACATATATGACCTTTATGACCCATACGACCTCATCATCTTTATGGTCATTATGACTAATATAACCTTTGTGGCCTATATTATAATGTTTAATGGTTGCTTATTTTATTATTTTAGAGTTGTAAAATACACATTGTATAACTATTAATGTAAAACCCTTTTATTATATATTACTACAAACTATTCTTCACCCCTTTCCTCCAGTGTAACAACAAATAACACCATCAGTCAAATTAATGATACTGCTTGGCAATACATATACATATTAACGAATTTTACACAAATATTTCTCTTACAATTTATTTTTGTTACCCTCGTACCCCCTGAGGGGACAATCGAAAAAAGACAAGAATTTTTTAGATCTCTGTCCACTGTGAAATAGCTGAAAATGTGAAAAATTTTATTTGGAATAATTTGAGTACTATTTTGAATGTCCCTCTAACCCCCTCGATTCCCACCTTATTAAACTAAAAACTTTTACATTTAGACAAGATAAATACGTGGATCAAAGTGGATATCTTGTATTGTTTGCAAATTAAGTTACTAAATAGACAGAAATCAAGCTCAAAATCTAATCAGTTGATAAGATTTTAGTTTATATCTCGAAGTATTATCGAGTTACCTGACAGAACAGACCGATCGGAGTTTGGTGGTAAAATTTTTTAAACAAATATTCATCTACTTCAACTGTATTTCCACTTACTAACAACAAGTGGATGTGCAAGTAATAAGGAAAGAAAACACCGTTATTAGAAGTTTATTTTTTTCAATATTTTTCAAATTAT
Organism: Aromia moschata; assembly: GCA_029963805.1. Taxonomy (NCBI): domain Eukaryota; kingdom Metazoa; phylum Arthropoda; class Insecta; order Coleoptera; family Cerambycidae; genus Aromia; species Aromia moschata. Next base: position 558,921 of record JAPWTK010000067.1, read on the forward strand.
ATCAGGATATTTACCTGGATTCAATGTAGCATTCACTTAATTTTCCATAAAAACACTCACTCTTCGGAACAAATTTACAAAAAGGAATATGAATATCGGAACTGTGTAAAACGAAAATTAAAACTTTCTCTTTTGACGATTATACCTTTTCAACATTCCCGACTGCTTTTGACGCTTTTAAAATAACCTCGTGGGATTTTTTACCAGTAATTTGACGAAAAGTAACGAAACTCTCGTTCGCGCCGATAAATCACTGGCGAAATGCTAAGCGAAAGGTATAAATTTCAATTTATCGAAGGACAGAATTTATCGCAGGCGGCGGTGATACCGGGGTTTATATTGGGTTTATGTTGATGAGCAGCTGGACGTTTTAGGAGCTAGTGTTTTATGGAACACTCTAAGTATCTAGCGGAGCTCCCACACCTGACGCTACAAGTGAAGTAAATTGAATCTCGTTGCTTCACTACGTGTAAGAATTATTAAGAACAAGTATTACACGTATGTTGCTTTGTTGTACTACAGCACGATGCAGTGAGAATAGAGTGTTGGTAAAATTTTATCATGCGTAAGCTTTATAAATGCTTTATACAACCTCAGCTGGCACCTTGTAAAGGATAACCTTGTTCAAGGTTATATTCATCAGAAGGAGCGAGTGTTATCTCATATATTCCTCCAACAGAACTCCCAAGACAGGAAAGCTGTGAGTGGACAGAACCACGGCATCTGCAACCTCATAAGGAGATGGAAGGAAACATGGACTAATGGAACCCATGGGAGATGGACATCCAGCTAGACCACAGAGGGAGATGGACTATTATCTTACCCAGGCACTATCGGGACACGAATGCTTAAACAGTATCTGCACGAAAGATAGGTCAAAAGCAAGCAGATTCATGCGTATACTGTGGACGTCTAAGTTCTGGATGATGCTAAGCCACAGCCGACTTTAAACAAGCCACGAAGTAAATGTGGCAATGCCGCGCCACAGCTACCTTGGGGTCCAGCAGCGACGATTTCAGCGCTTTTTTTTTAGTTTTTTCGATTTCTGTAAAAACTTCTCATTGTTTTTGCATGATAGACACGATCAGAAGCTACAATTTAAGCTAAAGCAGAAGTTTCTGCGACCATTAGAACCCTTGTAATTCGATTTAAAAAAATGGGCATTTTTCATCGGTTTTTATTTTTTTTGTGCAAAATCTTCTGAACCGATTTTAATCACCAAAAACTAATTTTTTTCACACTAGGTTCACACTAGGGGCCTAGAGAGGAAAGCAGATATAGTGGCTTGTTGTCCATAAAGGAGCTCCCCTCCCTACATAAAAAGCTTGCATATGCTTGTGAAATATGAAGAATAAAGGAATGACAGAAAACAGGTACTGGTAACAGTAACGCTTTGCAAGCACTAATAGAAGGTAGGATCTGAACAACATTTAATGGTTACTGTTTTAATAACACCATTTAATATTTAATCACTGTACGTTTTTGATTTAGATACACGTCATAACATTTTAGACCTACCTTAAATTTATTAACCTACCTTAACTCATATTTTTAAAAGTGTCTTACTTGACTTGAAAGTGACGGTATGACAGAGAGATACTCTGTCATACCGTTTGACTATTCTTTTAAATTTAAAAGAAACATATGAAAATATGCGATCCATATTGACTGTTATAAAATACAAATATTTTGTTTCAGTGAAAATTATATGCTGACTTGAAAGTAGACCCATGTTACTTGGATTACGGGGTAGATTCACTATAAATACGCAACGCATAGGCAAAATTCTCGTAACATGTGATGTGGGTTGTCTTAATTTATCGACCATGATAAACTAATTGCATGACTTATTTGATTACAGTAGTCCCATGTCAGTTGATGCTGTTGTACAACATCAGCTGTATACCCTGTGTCGCGTCCAGTTTCTGCCAGGTCTATCTTATAATATAACTTAATTTATAACATAACATCTGAGAAAAAAATAGATGCTACGACCATCCCTAGAACGACCCTGCACCGAACCATTCCAAATGCTGATTTTTTTGTAGCTCGGTGTAACAACAACGTCATTCTCCCACCACTGAACAACTATTAATAGGCCGAGATAATAATAATTATTAATCATCGTGAAGGCGGCCGTGAAACGCGTGCACATCAGCGGACATGTTAATCATCATTACTTCGGCGCAAAAACAGAAGACGGTCAACTGATAGGAGCTCCGTCGGTGTGGCCCTGCTAATTTATCATTTTATGACGTCTTACACGGTTCGGCTATAATTTTTCTGGAAAAGCGCTAAGGGACTTTGATGTTCCCGGTAGTTTGATGGCCCCGATTTAACCTACCTAACAGTTCGTATCTTTAACGTCGGTTTTTATTAGGGTTAGGAGAGTAACTGTGGTTTTATTTTGTTGGTGATAAAAGTAACGAGGAGGGTTATTACGAATAATGACATTATCCTACAGATGTTAATGTAGATGAGAGTATTGCAATACCTAAAGAATCTATTTTCCCTCCAGATACTTAATTTTGTTATTTTTAGCATACTAAATAGTTAAAGTCTCATGAAACAACTACGTTTCAACTTATTCAAATGCAGTTCAATAAAAAAAAATATCATCAAACTTTGATCATGTATATCAACAACCAAGGTCGCAATGAGGGCTACCGTTTTTGTACTCACCAGTTGGCGCCACTGTCGAGTAAGGTCCTGAAGTATAGCTGTCAAAGTTTGTTACTACGGGCGTGAAACTAAAGTTTACATTTAAAACATATTTAATACCTTAAAACCGTACCGTAAAAATATCGAGCATGCCGCAATGTTGCGCAGTCCCGTTTTGTTCGGAAAAAAAGGAGGACATAAGTTTCCAATAAAATTATTATTTCTATCATAGTCTTGAAGTCTGTAAAAAGAAAAAACATAGCTGTAACCTCGGTAAATAAGCATACTTTTTGACAAAAAATGTGTTTGTAAACAGTAAACAAATTTACCTCTGAATTAACTATTCTTTCAACCCGTTTAATTTTGCACCTCTTTTTTCTTAGCTCCGCTTTTAAAGAACTGACATTCATTGACCCGTAACTCATATTTGCCATAATTAATCTCACGTATTGCAAAATATTCACATTATTCTAATTAAAAATAAACCCGTGTAATCCACCACAAACAGTGACATTTGATCTTTCGGAGACCTCACGCCACACTAGCGCCTCTAGCGGCGAAGTCAAACGCGATAGCCCTCATTGGTTTACACTATATTTTTCCTACATTCAAACTCTTCTATAACCAACAACTCACATATGTCAGCACAATAAAATGGATCAGAATTTTCTATGACGTCCAAAACACGATGCTATTAATAATCACATTAGTAACCCATTTCGAAAGTGAAGTGTGACAAACCACACATTTTTGGAAAGCGGAAGATTGCAGCTTTTATTTGGCGTAAACAGATATAGGGTGTGCATTTAAAATAGTAGCGAATTTTACCGTTGAATTTGACCATATCTCAAAAACACCCTGTAGGACAAGTAACAAGTATTTAATATAGTACGAAAAAAAAATTTTTAAATACTAAATCAACTGGCGAACCGCATCTTCTTCACCTTCGCATCTTATTCCACACCTGCTAAGTTCGCTCTGTCAAAAGATATTTACGATCAAAATGGGTCAGAAATATCCGGGACACCCGATATAATCAGTTCCACCTCATTTGCTTTACGCTTTCTATTAACATTATACAACGATAATAGTAGGGCGCAATATACCCGTATTTCTGAAGCACGAGGCATATGTATATGTAGTAGAATACATATACCCCGTTTTATTGATGTGGTTTTCGTATAACACTATATTGCTGAAGTCAGCTGCGAAATTATGTTTAATATTATTCAAATGAAATATTTGCTAGTTGACAGCACATAATTCCTTATTTTGACCTTGTTCCCATGGCCTGAAGGACTATTTTGAGGATGGCAATAGGGGATAGGCCTGCTAAGTGAGTTAGAATAATTACATGATTATATATGTATAGGTATATATCTTTGTTTTTGAAGACAACAATAAGCACATAGCTGAAACAGGAAAAATAAATCAAACAAAAATAACTGTAAAAACAAACAATTCGATGATTGTTTCCATAATTATATCTGGCTGAGCTCTAAAAAGGTTATTTTTATTAAAAGAGACTATGAACAAATAACACAGGCCTACAAAATAAAAAAATATATATTCTGTCCTAGAGTTCAGACCTCACTATTCCTATGTATTTTGACCTACTAAAATTAAATTTCATATAAAAAAAATTGACATGTCAGTTTTTCTTTACAGTCCCCTTACTCCCTGAGGGCAGTGGCGGTTGGTGATACTTCAGTTGGCCATATCTTGAAAACGACGCATAGGACCCACTTCACTTTTTAGGTGATGACTATACACCTCTTACAGAAAGGATTTATAGGGAAAAAACCGTCAGGAAAGTTTGCGAAAAAATTTCAAAAAAATTGCAGAACACCCTGGGATCTCAGTAACGCTCTGTGGAATATTTGCAGTATATTTGTTTTCATAATCTAGAAACAAATATGAGTTTTTTCGATTTGTTACAAAATATTTTTTTTTTCAAAAAGTTATGGCCATTTTAATTTTGGGAAACGAAATGTTCCTATAAAATTAAAATTAAAATGTCCATAACTTTTTAAAAAAAAAATATTTTTTAACAAATAGAAAAACATCTTATATTTTTTTCTAGATTATAAAAAAATATACTGCAAATATGCCACAGAGCATTACTGAGATCCCAGGGTGTTAAGCAGTTTTTTTGAAAATCATACCAATTAAAAGCTATTTATAGGCTATTTATGAGTTAGCCTATAATTTAAGAAATTATAGACTAACTATAAATAACAATTGTGCTTACTGTCCACTTAAATCTTCACCTTTAAAATGCCGTTGAATTTGCTCAAATATTTTTTTGTCCGAGATATTGCAATTTAAATAATGACCATAAGGTTCCATTATAGATTCCAATTCAGCGTCGAAAAATACATAAGAAACATATGGTCTGACCCCAGATCCAGAAAAATTTTTTTTGTAAACCTGTGTAATTATTATTGAACTACAAAACTATTGGGTTTTCCTATCTTTAACTATTTACAAAGCGACGAAGATAAATGCAGATAACTGACAACAAATAGCGTATCTACTTAACAGCTACAAATATCATTTCTACCATCAACTTATTTCCATTCCCGATCTGATAACCTAACCTAGGCCCGACCTTTCAGACAATTACATATGTGATATAGGTGTCTCATTTCGATACACTTTGTCTGGACTATAGATCTAGTACATTGATTTTATGCAAAATAGTAAAATCCACGAGATTACGTCTCAGTTCCAATATCACAGATATTGCAATCAATTATGATAAAATCTGCCGTTTTTTCATTAAGTTCAGATCTCATTTGGCAGAGATAAAGATAAGAAAACTTTGGAGAAGTTCACAGCAGGAGCGCGGCGCAATATCTTCGAATAAAAATCTAGATTAGTATTCGCTGAGTTGGTTGCTTGAATTTTACGGAATTACGTATTTTAGATCGAAATATGCACGTAAAATATGCACCGCAATAACTTCAGCGGTACAAGGAGGAATATGGAACTGAATTGAACAATTCATATCTATTAGATTATTTCAATTAACGTAATATAGTGAGTGCACTGAAGTGAATAAAAGTTGGGATTTTCTGAACTATAAAGAGATATACCCTGACAGTTAAAACCTAACTCCAAAGGTGAAATCAAGCCTTACCTGCAAAATAAAAACTTTCTTCATAGCAACATCGCTATTATCGAATTGGTTAATAAATCATTGTCAGAGCTGTGGTCTTAGAGGTTTGTTTATCTAAGAATTTCATATGTACTTAGGTTAGAGACGATATATACATATGAAGGTACAAGTTGATTTTTTAGAATTTCTTGACACGTAGGTACCATGTAACAGACACATTATTCGACATATCTAATACATAAATACTAGATTGCTAATTGTGATATTATAGGCTATATTACATTTACATGGTATTTTATCTGTACACATTGTTTCTTTATCAAAATCCAGTCCATTGTTAGCTAAGCAGTTTGCAAATGGTATTACGTCGTGTTTTTTAAACTTTAAAAAGACACCTGCTTCTAACTGATGCTTCTGGAATGCAAGATTTATTTAACTTATCTCCCGGACCCTTTTTCCAACAATGGAGGTAGGGTCTACAGAGGAATTCCTTAATAAATTATTTTTTTCGGCCTTGCTTCTGAGGCAATTCGTCTTGGCTAAAACCTATCAATCTCCCCGCTGCACGTCTGACCTTATCTAGTTCGCCACAATTAAATATTGCTCATGGAACCCCACAGATAGAGAAGGATATGTACTGTTGATAAACAGAGTTGTATGTATTTGTTTACACTTTTTATACAGTGCTTCTCCAGAAGTAAGCACCATACGAACTTTTCCTGTATTTTTATAGGAATAAAATACACTAATAACGTGTGGAAAATTTTGGTTGTCTTTGGGGTGGGACCTATTGTCCTCAGTTCAGTAGGTCATAACAACCCCAAAAAGTCCATTAAGAGCGATCGCATGTTTCGCATTTCGAGTATATACACATATGTAATTACGTAACTATTTATAATATAATAAGTACGTAACTATGACTTATTTGGCATAGGTCCTAAGGATTTCATAGATCAAAAATGTCGTATATGGTCATACATGTAGGTCATAAAGATCTTACAAATCAATAAGGTTTTTTATTATGTCATAAAGTTCACATTCATCATAAAGGATCATAAATCATTATAGACATATTGGACGTTATGGTCGCAAAGGTCATATAAATTATTAAGGTCACGTGGGTCATAGAGGTCTTATACCCATAAAGTTCATTCAGACAACAAGGAATATACTGGTAACTGGGTCATAAAGGTCCGATACGTCATAAATATAATATAAGTCTTGAAGACTACAGAGGTCATAAACATCATAAAGTTAATATAACTTGTATAGGTCATAAAGGTCATATTAGTCATAGAGGTCCATCATGTCATATAGGTCACACTGGTAATAAAGGTCATAAGGGCGTTTATTACCAATGGGATTTGTATATAATCCTGTGACCTATATAGGCCATTACATTAATGACCTATATGACATCATAAAGGCCCTACAGAATGTAACAAAATCTCATACTTTCAAAATTATGTAGGTCATCATATATCATATTTATGACATATATAGGTCATTAATCTCATAGGGGCCATAAAGATTGTTTCCAAATCTTTTATTTTATTTACGAAGAATGTCTCAAGAATCGTTGATCCAAAGGTATGTAAAGTCATAAAGTTCGGATTGATCATGAAAGATAAAAAATTATAAACATATATGTCGTAAAGACATATTTCATTCAGATAATAAGTATCATACTGGTAACTGGGTCATAAAGGTCTAATACGCCTTAAATGTCGTATAGGTCTTGACGGCTATAGAGGTCATAAACGTCATAAAGTTAATATAAGTCATATAGGCCATAAAGGTCACATTGGTCATATAGGTCATAGTTCATAAAAGTTACACTGGTAATAAAAGTCATATGACCGTTTATGGTAAAAAACGGTCATATGAGTTATATATTATTGGTAAATAAGATATCTTTTATGGCATTTATGACATTTATGACTTATATTTATGACATATATAGGTCATTAATGTCATAAAGACGATAAAGATTGTATCCAAAAGATGTGGAAGTAGTGTTTCTTTTGTTTTCAGTTCCAATATAAAATATTAGTTTTTCTCTGTATACTGAGAATTTAAATTAAATTGTTTCACAGTTGGGTTGAAAAAAAATAACCGGAGAGGTTATAATATAAGAACCCCAAAGCCCGAATTAAATTGGCTTATATTCATTTGATCGTACATAAATGCATCTTGTAAATATAGGGTTTTTATAAAGACTTATTATGCAGAGTTAAGAGTTACAGTTAGTTCTGGCAATGTTGCTCTTTAGATTTCCGCTAAGACCCCCCTCTTAGCTTATCATTTAATATGTATTTAATATCCATTAAATATATATAATAATACGCATTAGGCTGCCGCTTACTGTATATCACTTCATATTAAAATGAAGAACTTTGAATACATTTTATTCTAAAACGGCACTTCAACACGACAGACAAATGTATATATTTAATTTGCTTGTCTTTAATAAACGCGCACATGTGAACGGTAATTAGTAATATTTTGTAATTCGCTGCCCTCTAAAACAGCATGTCAATGGAAATTCGTTTCCTGCTCACTTCACTCTCAACACCGCTTCAAACTGTAGAAATGAGTCATAGTCCATTCATTTTAGGTTTTCTGTTCAAAAAAAATAGTACCGCTTTTTTATTTTTTTAATCGCTTTATTTCGTTGTTTTAAATAACATATTAAAAATCGAGAACGATATCGGCAGGGCTAAAACAGTTATTCAAGGTCAAATGTCACAAAAATCAGTTTTTGTGAAAATCTCGTTTTATATGGCTCGGAGCTCAATTAAGGTGGTTACAAAAAATAAAGATCATGAAATTCTCTACAAAAATTGTTCTATTTATTCTTCACGTACGATGAACCGTTTGCGAAATTCAAAGTGACGAATGTGTACGTCGAGCGTTGTACCTATTTCCTCACCACCTTTGAGGTAAGATACAAGGCGCTTTTTTACATGGTGTCCCCAGTAGGACTAATCCATGTCAAATGTAAAAATGCGTTCTTTTAATTTTTTTATTTTTTTTTATTATTTAATCTTTATCTTCATAATTTAAAAAAAATACGTTTCATCATCTTCATGAATGTCATGTATTTCATCAATAGGTTCTTCTAGTTCTACATACTCGTTATCTTTATCATCTTCACTCGTGTTTGTTAATAAAAGATTAGTAGGATCAATCTCATCATACTCAGTGGAATAATTATTATCGGATGTATTAGCAGCAGAAGCTTCAGGCATGGCATTAAGACATGATTGTCCATGACAATTGCCGCATACAATGGAGCAAGATAATCCTATTTTCCTGCATCCGCAGTTTGCACCGCATCCTTTTGTACAATTGCAAAAAAATAGTATTAAGAATACTGCTCCGGCACAGGTGGTAACAACGTTGTAACTGGCTCCAAAAATATTGTTATTTAAGATCCAGCCCCACTGTTGTGGATCTATATCTTTTCCCAGCCATGTTTGGACCTGGTAATATACATGGTACCGGTGTTGTTGAGCTGCTGCAGTTGTAGGCGGAAGCGATTGTAATTTTACAGCAGTATTGAACGTAGTCGATTTCGCAAAACTTAAGTACCGATAATTATTTATCAAGAGATGTTTCCGACTTAGGAGCTCCATACTTCGCCAAAATTATCCGTACTCCATTCTCAAATATAAGTTGTTGAGTGCAATTTTCTTGTTGAAAAACTTCTGCAGCTTGATATAAATCAGGACGATTTTCAAAGATTTTTATTGTTTTAAGTTTTCCTTTATTAAATAGAGCAGAAGTGGTATTACATCCGGTTAAGTCTCGTTTACATGATGCAAGTTTTGCTTGCGCAAGTACTTGATTGCAAGTACTTGAATTTTTAGACATCTTTTCAAATTGTATATACACATGCAAGCATTTGTGCAAGAATTTTATCAGAAAAAGAATCGCAAGCCATGGAGACATCCGAGATTGTTAATTGTGGTGTGAATATTTTATGTTATACGTTATACGTGTTGTGCTAAATAAAAAAGAAAAATAAAAATGTAAGGGTATGTTTTGTTCAATTCAACTCTTTAATTTATTTCCGTCCTTATTCCCCCCCCTACCTGCCGCCTTTTTATTAATCTATTGAATGTTTCTCACGTCAAGAAAAGTGACCGCCGATCAACTTTACTTGCAAACTAATTCTTTTTTGTACAACCAGTTGACGCAACTACTTGAAATACAGTTTACATTGATCAAGTACTTGCAATCAAGTACTTGCGCAAGCAAAACTTGCATCATGTAAACGAGGCATTATTGCATGTAGCAATAAAATATGTTGCTTACAATGAGGATATTTGTCAAAGCTTGGCTTGGGCATAATGGGGACATCATGTAAAAAAAACGCGCCTTGTATCTTACCTCAAGGGTGGTGCGGAAATAGGTACAACGCTCGACGTACACATTCGTCACTTTGTATTTCGCAAACGGTTCATCGTACGTGAAAAATAAATAGAACAATTTTTGTAGAGAATTGCATGGTCTTTCTTTTTTTGTAACGACTTTAATTGACCTGCGAACCATATAAAACGAGATTTTCGCAAAAACTGATTTTTGTAACCTTTGACCTTGAATAACTTTTTTAGCCCTGCCGATATTGTTCTCAATTTTTAATATGTTATTTAAAACAACGAAATAAAGGGCTACAAAAATAAAAAAGTGGTTACTAATTTTTTTGAACACAAGCCACATTTTCGTCTGCATTATCACATTTATTTCCGAACTGTAGTATAATTAGTAAAGTAAATTGACCACACTTCGACGACTGCTGCGATTTTTCAAAATGATTGTACTTAATTTACGACGGACGTCCCAACATCCGTTGATCCAAAAGTAACGCGAAATTCTCTTCATTTAACGGCGCCGCCGCCGCCCGCCGCAAAAAACCTCCTCTCCGGAGGCCGGGCGACCGCGACGCAATTAATTCGGTCTTGGGTCCATTTTGGGGACGGCCGCACGTAGGTCGCACCTCCGCCCGAATCGCCCCCACTTCATCCCTCTCGCCGCCCGGTACTTTTATGAGCAACTCTGATTATAAAAGCCTTCCCGAACGGCTGCTTTTGTCTTCTTCCCTTCTCCCGCCGCACAGTGGGTTGGAATCGGAAAATCCTGGCCAAAAATCGAGAAAGATAGAAAATTTGCCAAACTATATCGAATTTAATGTTCTTTGGGTCGCTGATTTCAAATTTGTACGTTATATTTAAAAAAAAAAAAAAAAACAAAAGGGCGGCCCGAAAGTAACCATTTTTATGCGATAAAAGAAGCTTTTAAAAATCCAAATTAGAGTATTCATATTTTCTGTAAATAAGATTTCAATTCAATACTCTGCTCGAAAGGGAAACAAAATGGCGGACCGGCAGCAACCGCATGTAGCCATTTTTTCGCGATAAAAAGGTACTTATTATGACCAAAATTAGAGCATTGATATTTCCTGCTTATACAGGGTCGCTGATATATATGGAAACGGTCGATTATCTCCTAAATTAAGATAGCTAGCGGAAAATATTAAGACACAAAAGTTTTAGGGTTTTTTAAAATCTATCACAATAAAGAAAAATTAAAGTATACAGGATCAGTCAAAAAGTCATGACGAAACAAAGTTGCTTTTTCCTTAATGGAACACTCTGTATATTATTCCACATTTCAATTATTCTCGAAATTCTAAACAAAATTCATATGGCACATCGTTACCTAAATTTAACCGTTTTCGAGATATCGAATTTTGAAAATAACTTTTTACTATTCTCAAATTTATTAAAGGAAAAGCCCGAAATGATGGATATTTATTATGAAAATTACGCAAGGTGGAAGATATGGATGATTAAATTTTAATTATTATTTTTTTACAGAAAATAAAAAAAGCATAATTGTTCAGGGTTGATAAAAATGCATGAAACGAAAAAATGTATTTTTTTAATGAATGTCCTGGATATTTCAAATTTTATGAAAACAATAGTTATGCCAGAAAAAAAAAAGAGAGAAAACAAGTTTTAATAAACAACAAATAATTTTTTTTTGGAATTTTATTTTATTATAAGGTGCTCAAAGTGTTTACCATTTACCTCCTGACAGTAATGAATTCGTTGAACAAAATTTTGTAATGAATCTAAAAGTGTGTTGGGAGGAATGGTGGAAATTTCATGCCTTATCCTTTCTTGCAACTCTTCGATATTTTGCGGCCTATTTTTTGTAGACTACATTTTTTATGTGACCCCACAGAAAAAAGTCAAGTGGGGTCATATCGGGAGACCTAGCTGGCCATTCAATTGCCCCCTGCGTCCAATCCATTTATCAGGAAAGGTTTCATCTAGATATACCCGTACCAAACGTCCAAAATGTGGAGGAGCCCCATCTTGTTGAAACCATATTTGTTCTGCCGATAAATTGGGATTGTTATTGTTCGGGAATAATCGTCTAAGCTCTGGAATAATACGCTCTTGCAAAAGTAATAAATATCGTTCAGAGGTCAAATTTCCGTTTATAAAATTACTTTTATAAACGGAAATACACATGCCACACCAAACATTTACTTTTTGTGGTCGTTGGGTGTGAACTTCCTCCATCCAATGTGGATTTTGGTCTGACCAATACCTACAGTTGTGTCGGTTTACGTGCCCGTTTAAACAAAATGTAGATTCGTCAGAAAACAATATGTGGTTGACAAAGTTGACATTTTCGTTTAATTTATCCATAATAACTTCGCAGAACTCGATTCTACGGTCAAAATCGTCTTCACTCAACTCTTGTAACATATGAATTTTATATGGATGGAATTTTTCACGTTTGCAAATTTTTTGAATGGAATATCGACTCATGTTATGATTTACAGCCCTCTGTTGCGTCAAATTTATTGGATTTTCCACCACATCTAACATGACATTCAAAGAATTTTCTTCGTTTGTAACGCTTACTGGTCTTCCACTTTTTGGTCGATCTTTGACACCTCCAGTTTCATGAAAACGCTGCAATGTTTTTGAAACGGTTGATTTAGAAAAGAGGTTCCCGATCGGGATGCAATTCATTAAAAATAACCACTACTTGGTCAAAACTTCGTCTTCTATTACCATATCCTATGATCATTAAAATTTCAATACGCTCGATTTCACTTAAACGTGCCATTTTTGCGCGAAAATAATTTACACTAAATGTATTTTTGACATGTGTTGTCAAGATCATCACTGTTAGACAAAAAGAACGAAGCGGCGTTGTTATGGAGCTAGAAACCTTCAAAGGTAACTTGATGGACTATAAACTTAATAAACTAAAATATTTTTGTATACTTTATAAGAAAATGATTTTCAAAATACGATATCTCGAAAACAGTTAAATTTAGGTATTCGATGTGCTATTTGAATTTTGTTTATAATTTTGAGAAGAATTGAAATATGGAATAATATACAGGGTGTTCCATTCAATAAAAAGCAACTTTGTTTCGTCATGACTTTTTTGACTGATCTTGTATACTTAATTTTTCTTTATTGTGATAGATTTTAAAAAAACCTAAAACGTTTGTGTCTTAACATTTTTTCGCTAGCTACCTTACTTTAGGAGATAATCGACCGTTTCCATACATATCAGCGACCCTGTATAATTTCAACTAAATCTCCTTACCGAAAAAAAACAGGTGGAGAACTGGAAGTAAAATTTTCTTAAAAAGCTACATACTTTGATTCGAATAAGATTATTTATATTTTTCATTAATAAGATTTTAATCTAACTCCCTGAAGAAATGGAGGGCCAAAAATAAAAATTTTTGGAACCTACAATTGCACGCAACGTGTCTTCAGTTAAGTTACATTAGGTTACTAAAATTATTTTCTTAAAAAATTGATCGCAGAGAACCTCATTTAAGTTGGATTAGGTTAACTAGTATAAAATAAAATATATATATTTCACGGAACATTGAGACACCCTATATTTCTCCTTCCACTGGTCAATAGTGTACACCAGGTATATACATTTCCCCTCTTGGTTGGGACTTACTATTGTATCGGGGATGAACACCTGCTTTGACGCAGGTACAGTTAGAATTGCCCCGAGAACGCTCTATTGGACGCGCCTTTCTATTTTTGCATATTTCACTGATTTAGCAGTTTCAAGCAGCCAATTTTTATGAATTTCTTATTCAACTAATATTTCCCACATGTTAAATAATTCCGAATTAGTGTTAGAACTCTGTAGATACAAACTATTTTCCTACTTTTCTTTCGCTACCTTAACATGCGCGTTTGTATTATAAGCGCAGAGTTAACATTTATTTTCCATAATAAGAAATACAAAAATTTAAATTTCAATGCATAGATAATATTTTACATCCCTTCAAGAGTGGCCTCCATTTTTTTTAAGTCGGAAATACACCTTGCGGTAACAAAAATGCACAACACACGAACGTTGAGTTTTTCGTGACCGATTCTCGTACCGTTACGCACTCGAAGGTGGCCAACTTCCGACTGAAGTAGGACGGCAGGTATAAAACCTAGGTATCTGTCGTTTCAGTATTACACGCAGGAAACCCTGCTTCACAAAGCTATGTGAATTAAAACAGAATATAACGAACTTGGTTTTTCATTTTTGGCCAGGAGTTTCCAATTCTAACCCACTGTGCGCCGTCGACCGTTTTATCGCTTTCCATTCCGCTCCTTTTAATTCGCCATAAATACAATTTTCGTGGAGCAGTCGGAACGGCTTTCACTCCGACCTAAATTAGATATTTCGAATTACCGGGAGTCTGTGTGTTTTCTTTTAAAAATGACATGATGAATCAACGTTGGGGCGCCAAATAATTAGAATTTTATTCGTTACAAATTTAAGGTAATATGACGTTTGTTTGATCAAAACTGTAGTACAGTTCAGTCAATAAGTAATTCATTGAGTAATCTCTAGAACGCGCATAGTGTTTCGATCAGTACAATTTAGTTGGACAAAACTATTTAGTCCAATTTTCTGTTTGTAATGTCTTTATTGAATATTTCTTTCACCATCATTTTGTTCATTCAAAACTTTAAATGTATGTGTTTTGATAAATCTAACTTTATTTAATAAAAATGTTTTATTGGGTAAATACAAAATATAATATTGCGTTAATAAAATTAAAGAAAAGAAATAAATAAAAAAAGAAAAATAATATAAAAATCAAATACGGGTTTTGTTTTTGATATTAGGTTTGACGGTCTTTATTTTCCACAATAGATCGCTGATAATATTTATTTATCATTTTTAATAATTCATTATTGCTTTTTGTAATATCTGACACAGACAGTTCATTTTTTGTGCCACCAGAAAGTTTTACTTGCTTACGTAGTGGTGCTTTTTTTGTTATTGTTTTGATCTTCATACGGAATGGCTATATAATTTTCTTTATCAGGCTCAGCCGAAAAACTCACCCACCGAAACGACCTGTCTTTTTGTAAATAACTATTTTTAGTGACGACTAATACCCTACAAAAATTTAAAAGTGCCTCAAGTACATTTTTTGATTTTTTTTGAAAAATAATTAATTTTGCAAACGTCCGGGAAACTTTTTGACCCGGTTAAATGATCTGGCTTTTTGATTTTTCAACTCTTTAAATATTAAATTTTAAAATGTTAAAATCTCAATGTGCCTCAAGAAATTTTTTTTCAAAAATTATTTCGCTTCTTGAAAAATTTAATGGTCGCTTAAGCCCCTAACCCATCAGCCAGGTCTGCATTTTTGTATTTAGGTAACACTAAAGGTAGTAACTTTTCACATTGCCTCAAATACCTTCCCAAAAATGTCTACCAGCTCTTGGACTATGTCTAGTTAAAGTTGTCGAAATTTTTAAGTTCGGCAGTCAAAGGGTTAAAGAAACCGGCACATTTCAAGAAATTACCGTGGCAGTCAAGGGGTTAAAGAGACCGGCACACATTTCATACAGTTGCATTTTAAATAAAGTATTATAATCCAATTGACCACAACTTGGTGATAATTTCCGTAGTTGTGTACTTCACGCCGCGCTCTATTTATGAGCGATTATAAAAGCCGTCCCGAGCAGCCGCTTCTGTCTTTTTCTCTTCTACCGTCGTCGTCCGTTTTATCGCTTTCCATTCGGCGGGCTCTTTTAATTCGCCATAAATAAAATTTTCGTGGAGCGACCGGAACGGCTTTTACTCCGACCTAAATTAGATTCTCCGAATTACCGGGAGAATTGTGTGTTTTTTTTTATGTTGAAGTGCAGAGTACGCGGGGACGTGAGGATGTTATAAGCGGCGAAATGGTGTTTTTGGCGAGGGGAAATTACGTGATGAATCAACTTTGGGGCGGCAAATAATTAGAATTTTCATCCATCGCAGATTTAATGTAATAGGTTAGTTTAATAACGTACTACTGACTACAGTAGAACATAAAGTGCACAACAAGTGACGTGAAGTGTACAGCTATGGAACTTATTTATCACTTATTACTGGAGCGTAGTGATAATACTTTAACGTTTCATCTGAGGCACCTTTGATTTCTTAACATGACAAATATTTTACATGCTATTTGATATTCTGCGTTCCGTTTTGTAATGAGTGAAACCATTTTAGGGATAATAAAATTGCATAGAAATTGCAGTTGTTACTTAATACAAATACTGAGTTACAAGAAACAAAATAATTTTGAAAGGCTGTGTCTACCTGTCGAAAGATGTGGAACTGACACTACCTGTGGAGTGATGAGCACTCAATTGATCATCATACAATCAGCTGCTAATAATAAGAGAATCAATAATAATATCAACATTAGAACATAATTACCACATTTATGCTTCCACCATTAAAATGTGATTTGTGGCACTCTGCCGTAAGTTAATGGCGTAAATTCTAAAGAAATGTGTAACAGACGTTCCACATCGATAATTTAATTAAAAGGAACATTAAGGCATGTAACATCTCCTGAGGCATTGTTTTTCTTGAAAAGTCGTAAACATTTGGGGCTCCTGTTGACTAAATTTAAAACTATAAAGAAACAAAATTAACATTCCACGTCAAGGATGTAAAAAACAATTGACAATAATATATAAGTATACAATAAACAGATAACATAATTTTCTCAGGTATTTTGTTGGTCTGTGCTTACGAGCTGGCTGTTTTCAACCCTTGGAAATATAGCTTTTTTATTTAAGGTGGTAATAGATATCAAAGAAAATGACCGCTTTTAGAAAAGCACTGTATTGACTTCACTTATAAAGTTGTACGAAGCACGGTATTCTATAAAATATATCTTTACATAATATACAAAGTGTGAAAGGATTTAGGGTCTGTGAATTAGCACGACCTGTTAGGACGAGAAATGTTAATGCACTCTCATCTACCCGATGGCGTCGAAATGTCTCTATGTATCTCGCGTTTCTTAACGTTTGATGCGCTCCTTATTCCGGTCCTGTACCATTAAACGAGAGACACTGCAGAGGATGTAAGATCAAAGGCGACCGAAGGCAGGAAGGTCGCAACGAGTTAGGAGAATGAGGGGCCATCCACGTATTATAGTGACCTTTATGTACTTTGGTTCCGCAGTCCGAAATCAGAGGTCAAGTAAGACAACTCGATAACGAGCAGACATCGTTGAATTCGGTTAAGTTGTGTATTCTCAATAAAAAAAAAAAAGGTTTTAAATATTTTTAGTACACCAAATAGCTCAGAAGATCGGGCCATGCTTGTATCTTGAAAATTAATTAACGGATTTTTTTGAAAATTGTTGCGTTTCTACTAGAATTAATTTACAACCAAGGGAAAAAAGATGTCCGGTTTTGCTGAAAATAGCACCAAATTCAGTTTTTTTTTTAATAGGACACCCTGTCTATTTTTATATATTTGGATTCTACGCGTCACCTCAACGAGTTCACACAAATCAATTGTCAAATCTCGTTTTAGTGGTGAACATTTTTGCTGCATTTTTTTTTTTCATTTTTTTCCAAAGTACATCGTTTAAATCCTTATTAAACGAACAACTTAAAACAGGGATCCACAGGGGTCCACTAGCTGTTCTATTTGAACTAAATGAGTTTTTATTAAAAAAAAACAGGCAAAAAAAACTGATGTGAATTCATTTCATCTCCAATAAAATGACAATGAGTATATTTTTAAGATTATGTTTTATGGATCGTATACTATGGAATCAAATACTTTTTGAGTACCTACTGATAGCAGTATCGCAGTCCTCTATGATTTATATAAAAAAAATATATACAGGTGGTCCCATTTAAGAGACTGCATTTTTTGTACCAATAATTCGGCAATACCGGAAGTCGGCCATCTTGGATTTTTTCATCACTTGGTCGGAAATTAATTCTACTATAAACTCCCCCACATTTCAAAAAAATCCTTTAATTAATTTTCAAGATATAAGCCTGGCCCAACTTCCTGAGCCACCCGATATAAGGTACTGTATCTTAGATACTCGGTGAAAGCATCTTGTATCTTAAAAAAAATATCTTAATTAGGCTCCTAAAGTATCTTAGATACTAGAAAGTCTAATAGATTTTGAAAGTGGACTAGTGGAAAATTAATGTGGTGGAAAATTAAAAGGAATAGGAAGGAAAAGGAAAAGAAAAGAAAAACACAAATCCGAATCGGCTCTGTCTGGACTGCAGAAGACTCTGTCTTATGACATCTTACTTGGCGCTGATCGGCTAATAAGGAATTAAATTTCACAGTTTGGTACACAGCCCTGAAACATTAGAACTCATTGCAGAAATATGTAAGTGCAGAATTATAAAATAATTTAAAAGTAACATATTATACAGTCAGCCGTGTTTCATTCATGACATATTAATGAAACACGGCTTTATTCTCAAAAAATTGTCGCTTCTGCAGCAGTGCAGTTCCTATCGAGAAACTGCCACATAAAAAACGGTAAGTACATAAAATACTCTTTTTATAAATCATTCTGTGTGCGCTGGCTTTAACCTATGCTATAACAACTACTCAGTGAATCACCTCCACGCACAATTGAGATTATAAGATCATTACATCTGCCGTAATAGTAGGAGAGCTGGTAAACATTTTTGGGGAGGTATTTGAGGCAATGTGAAAAGTTGCTCAAAACTTCCTTTACTGTTACCTAAATACAAAAATGCAGATCATCGTGAGCAGCATCACGTGATCACACTGCATCGTGCTTCCTCTTGAGACAGCTACCGATATACGCGTTCTCTCCCATTTCAACTTGCGCACCGCACTACTAACTCCCACTCACATTGAACATTCTCACTCACCTGGCGGGTAAAATGTCCCACCGAAACGACCTGTCTTTTTGTAAACAACTATTTTTAGTCAAAGTGCCTCAAGTACATTTTTTGATTTTCTTGAAAAATAATTAATTTTGCAAAAGTCTGGCAAACTTTTTGACCCGGTTAAATGATCTGGCTTTTTGATTTACAACTCTTTAAATATTAAATTTTAAAATGTTAAACTCTCAATGTGCCTCAAGAATAATTTTTTCAAAAATTATTTCGCTTCTTGAAAAATTTAATGGTCGCTTAAGCCCCCTAACCCATTAGCCAGGTCTGCATTTTTGTATTTAGGTAACACCAAAGGAAGTTTTGAGCAACTTTTCACATTGCCTCAAATACCTTCCCAAAAATGTCTACCAGCTCTTAGACTATAACGAGTTTACCTAGAATTGCCACATGCCGATGTTACAGACTCTGATTAATTTCATTGCCTGACACTCTTGCACTCCATCTCCGTCATCTCATCGGTGAAAGCGCTCGATAACTACGTAATTCTGTTCGCAATTTCCTTATTAGTTGCCGACCATAATTGCATTTAGTCGCAAAAGCATTTAAAACATTATAGAAGCGGTTGGAAAGTTTGGTAACTGTGATTGGGTAATTGGACTGAGGATCCGAAAGAATTTTTAACACTGGAAGTTGTGGAACCATTAATATTTATCGATTTACAAAAGTTTGTTAATGAACACATCAGTTTCGAATGGCTAATCGTATTGCAAAACGTGTTGTGTAGCTTAATTTTCCAACTTGAAGCACTGAAATGGTGAGTAGAGATGTGACTCGGGGAAGTTGTAGCAGAGTCGGACTCAGGTCAATATTGCAAAGCTGGGTCGTAACTTATGATCCTCGGTCTTAACTGAGTTATAACTTATGTTTGTATTATTAGGGGAACCATATTTGATTTGTACACTATGATCGATTTATCATAGAAAGTGAGTTTTTTCGGAAAGGGATGAAATAAATTATTATTTGTGGACAGTAAATCACTTTTTACTCACCTTAACTCAAAATTAAGGAAAAAATAAAAAATATGTCTTAACGACTATAAGCGTCGCGACGCCCACAATTTTTTTTTAGCAACATACCTTCTTGACTACCATTACAAATATGTATTAATTGTGTGTACTTTTTTTATTTAACATTTTTTTGTTGCTTTTACTAAAATTTAAGGCGGAAATAAAAAAATACAACTTAATGATGATAAGCTTCGCGACGCCGAATTAAAGTATAAACCGTATTTTTTAAGCTCATATTTCTTGCCTTTGTATACACCAGCCACTGTCCGTGCATAGAATGTTATCCCGAACGAAGTCTTCGCGTGTTCTACCTGCCGGTAGTGTAAACCGATCGACCGCCGCATTGAAAACAATTTTTTTGTCGTGAGTTACTTACTCGTGAATTCGTGTAGTGTACACTTTACCTGATTTTGTGTGGATTTCTGCAATAATGGCACAGTTGTTACCATTTGTGAGTAGACTTAAAAATATGATTGAAAATACAAGGATTTTACAATAGACGGATCATATATTTTATATATTTTCTTTGCAATCGGCGATATATATGTATATCGCCGATAGTGTAAAAGACATTTAGATTCGAATATCCAACAAAAATACCTGGTACGGTTAGAAAAGAGGAATTTTGGTTTGAATTGTGCATAATATTTTGCGCATGTAGTCATGCGTGGAACGTGGTCGACAATATTTATTTTAGACATTTTCTGCCAAATATGTATCCGATTTTCCATTGCCTAGTAGCCATACATCACGAAAAACCTATTTACAGAAGACATATCAACGTGTCATGGGAAATATCAAAGAGGACATACGTAGTTTTCTGTGGCTGTAGACAAAACAACAAATTTTGCTATAATAAGGTCGTTAATGCCCCCGATATTGATAACTAATAAACGGGTTTTACAAACAGGCTAATAATAGAAATAGTAATAACATGTGTATTGTCCTCTGTAGATGTAAAAAATAATAATGTACTGCTATTAGTGACAACAAAAAATGTTAGTAATACAAACAATTGTGCGAAATTCGTGAAAATAATGTGCGTCTTGTGTCGTCTTCTGTCATGTGAACTACTTTGAATTTGCAACGTTACTTTCAGTAAATGTGGAACGATCATTTTTAATCATAATAATAATAGCAATAAATAAGTTTATTGAAAAGGCAAAACAGTACAAGTACATTATCCCTTTTTCAAAAGGAATGTGTGCCAACATGGTTGATTTACAACACCTCCACGAATTCTTACCTAAAAATAGAACTAAATTAGCAATGGGTTATATAATATGTCATATTACAAATGGTTATGAACTAATAATAGAAAAACAAATGGTTAAATAAAAGATTTATTAGAACATACCCATATCAATATCTATAGCGAGTTAGTAGAGTGTTAAGAACATACGCAGCCATGTAGGAAAAATAAGATTTGAACAATTCATTTTTATATGGAGGAATGGAAACCTTACTTTCTATCTGTCTTAAATCCCTGCTGTGAATGTCAGAACGCCAGTTAATTTTTTTGTATTTCAGGTCTTTTGGTTTTTACAATTTTTAGAACAAAACCAATAAAGTGTATAAATCTCCTTTCAGACATGTTCAATAAATTGAAATTACGTAAATAAGGAGTAATATGTCCAAACTGTGGCACGACTGTAATATATCTTGCACAACTATTTTGTATTTTCTGCAGACGATATTTATCCTCTTGCACGAGACAAGGACCATATATTAAATCTGCGTAATATAAATGAGAAAGAACCATGGTTTCAGTGAGCAAAATTTTTGTATTACTATCTAAATATTGTTTAAATGCGTATAACTGTTTTAAAGAAATAAATGCTTTTTTACATATATTGCTTATGTGACCAGAAAGTCATAATCTTTTCTTCTAGAACCACATGTACAGGCCAAATCGCTCACATTTAACGAGAATAAATGAAAAAAGACTACTGGTTGTGGCAACGTACCCTCAAGCAATGAGGATAGTCGGTGTTTCTGAATGACATAAGAAGCAATATGTACATACATCATTAACACATTTTTACTCGTGTCTTTTTGATCTCTCATATCTCATCTCCAGTCAATAACATGATGGATTACGAGTCCGGCCCTGCCTTGCGATACACGTTCGGAACCCTAGTAATGACTTCCTAACAGAAGTATTTTTTGACCTACATCGTTTTCAGTTGCAATATTATTTAGGGGAACGTTTCAACCTGAAGAAACATAGATTTTAAGTTTTTATTAATACGTCGCCGCTACGTTACATCTTACATATATCATATATCCACATCACTAGCTCCGTACATGGAAAATTCATATTTTACACGGCGAAAGACAGGAATCCTCTATTCCTCGCCGCAACTTATGCAAATAAAAGACGAAATTTAGATTTACGGAGACAACGACAGGGAAATAAGTTTATCCCGGTTTAAGTTGAATTATGAACGAAAGCGGAACGACACGAGTTCGGGGTGCTAGCCCTTTATCAACCGTCCCTTATACATGACGGTATTATTCACCGTGAGCCTCATTTAAGACTACGTCACTGAGCGTATGTCCGTCACGGTTCTTGTTTTATCTGTCCGCACTCCTTCAACACGCTTTTACTTGTTTATTACCCGCTTTATTCCTGGCAAGGCCGTTATGTAAATTTTTAATATTTCAATTCCTTGTTACGCTTCTTACAAAGAAAATGAGGGACGGAAGGAGTTTATGTATGTAAATTAGTGACGTCTCAGGATATCGTAAAATTTTAACAACGAAACTGCATCAACGAAATTTCAATAAAACAGATCAAACATTTATTTTTAAATAAAAAAGGGTGAACTGATAAAATGCGTACACTGATGTATGGGATTTGAAGGAATGATCTTAAAATATTATTAAGTTTGAATTAAAATCCTGCCTACACTACATACATAACCACTCTAAGATAAAAAAAGTATCTCTTCATAGTCTAATGATTTCACAAAATTTTCTAAAATTTCATCACAGTATCGCGTCGAATTGAGAGTCCCTTAAAAAAATGGGTCCTTGTATGGGTTTTCTATAAAATGATGTAAATTTTCAGAGCTCTACATTCTCATTTGTTGAGAATTAACATAACCAGAGAGTTAAAACCGTGGCTCGTCAGTAAAAAGGTTTTTTTTTCCAAACTGTCTTCATTATAATGCAAAAACCACTCTGAAAATTGCATTCGCTGCGACTAGTCGTTTGGTAACAATTCTTGGACTGAGCTTAGACGATAAGCGTGCATATACAGGTCACATTACAGTACTGTATTGCAGGTTTCGTAGGATACATGTACTTATAGGCTTCAACACCGGATAGGGGTTGATTGTCTGATTGCCTAATGATTCACAATTTGCTCACTTATTCAACTTTTTATACAGTGCGAACTTCATATCCTCCCACTGATTTCCTTTCAATTCAAACTTCCTGTTTTTGTATACAAAATTTGGCTAGCGAAATTCGTCGAAATGAAGTTGCCACCAAATTACCTATTTAACCAAACCATTAGGCACTAAATTTTCCATTATATAAGATTGCCCAACTTCAAAAATTTGTTTACATGTCAGAGATTTTTGGAGAAAATTTAGCTAATACTTTTTTCCGCAGCCAATTTGAGGCCTTTATGAACGATGAGTATATGTGCTATATATGTATTCTAGAATAATACGCGTGTATGTGTATTCTAAAATAATACGCGAGTACTGTACACGTATATTATACGAGGTGTGTAAATTAAGGAATGAGACTGATTTTTAAAAATTATTTCAGTATTTTCTCCCTTAAAATAACTTCCTTGGGAAGCCACACAGCGCTGAAGACATGTTTTGTCCTCCTCATAGCAGTGCTGGAACTCATATAATGGAATAGCCTTCAGCTGGTCGGTTACAGCCGTTTTAATGTTTTCTATGGTCTCAGAATTACGTTCCTTGAGGTGATTTTTCAATCTCGGGAAGAGAAAAAGTCAGAAGGACTCAAGAACCTCTCTGTAAAAGTGTTGATTTACTGTTTGGCCTGGAGGCGCAATCTATTTGTGGACAATTCCCTAGCTATCAAAAAAGCAAATCAGCATCATTTGATCTTCGACTTACTCATTCTTGCTTTTTTGGGTCTTGAAATGTGCCATTCCATGTTTTGGCGCTTGCTTTCCGGGTCGTACTAAGCACCCAAGTCTCATCACCAGTAATGACACATTCCAAAAAATGGGGTCCATTTTCAATCGATTCCAAAAAGTCAAGACACCTTTCTCTATTGGTTTTTGGAACCATTTTTGCGCAGATTTTCTCATCCCCAATTCGGTAGTCAAAATCTGATGAACAGTGGTGTGATTCAAATTTCACTCTTCCCCGATCATTCTTGTCGTCAACCGACGATATCCTATTCTATCTACATTCTCATCGATTCTTGAAGATGTAAGCCTTCCGCTGAGTGGTTCATCTTCAATCGACTCTCTTCCTTCTGAGAGTGCCTTAAACCACCGAAAAACCTGGGCTCTTGAAAGAATACTGTGTCCGTAGGCCTGTGTCCTGGGCTCTTGAAAAAAATACTTGAAAAAAATACATTGCAATAGGATCCGTTGCGCTGTGTCCAAGTTTGAAGCAAAACCTGATAGCACAGCTTTGTTCAAAATTATTGTCACTCATTTTTAAAACGCACTAGAAAAAACCGGTTTACGAAAACAGTCACAGATAACAAACAAATGACTCAAGCAAGCTGAAACTTATACTGAAGGTGCATTACATGCTAACCTACCTCCCTTCTAAGTCCCGTCTCCGCAGTTTTGAAAGATCGGGCGCTACGTTGCCAGTCTCATTACTTAATTTACACACCTCGTACTAAATACCAAATGACACATTTAATGGAATTATAAATAAAAGCCCTTTATTTTGTATTCCGTTACTGAAGTCATTCATGTTTTAGGATAGCTTCAAATAATCCCGGATTATTTTTATCCTCTTCGTTTTATTCCACTGCTATACTCAATAATTAATCCTTCCATGGATGTCATAATGGGCTAATAATTATAGTCCCAGAATTTAATACGTAATCCCTCATTGTGCTCTCGGACATAAATCAGATTACTCCATTTAGACAGCACGAGCTTTCACTAAGGCATCCTGCAAACTGCAGTTCACCGGCAGTAAATTTTCCAACAAATACCGAGGTGCCGTTTATTCCAGAGCCACCTCGCATCCGCTAATATTCATTTTCTATTATAGTTTTAAGAATATCCGTTGGAAACTGGGACGAACTTTTATGCTTTGCAAGGAATTCGCGCATCATGGTGGCTGGATTATCAAGACGCTTTGCGAGGATTTTCGTGCCGTGCACGTTACTAAAATGGCATACGAACTTTCTAGTCCTATTATAGTTGCTTGTACTGCATACCTACCAGCCCAGAATGTAAATGAACGCAGCATGGAAGTTGAGGAATAATAACACACGGACACAAAAAATACAAAAATGTCAAGACCCAGAGGGGTAGACCCCCTACTCCCCCCTGTTTCTGGGGTCGCTGAAACCGAATATAATGATAAAAAAATATTAACTAGCCATTTCCCCGTTACCCCCCCCCCCCCCCCCCCCATCGTCTCTCCGTGGGTTTAGAGGACAGTCCGACCCCGTAGCTCCGCCCCCGGACGTCGGACGCAAAGACCCCAAAGGACTTTTTCGGAGGGTCCCCGGAGGAGAATTCGGCGGAAGGCGGATCGGCGAAGTCCGAAAGAAAATTCTAGTTAGAAATTTCGAAAAAAAAAACGGGGTCGAAAGTGACCCCAAAATGGACCATCGGACCGAATTCCAAGCCGAAACGTCCCCGGGCGTTTTTCTCTTCGACGCCTCTAAAGGGTCGAAATCGCTCTCCGTTTGTTTGCGTGAAAGCGGTCCGACTCCGTAGCCCCGCTCCCGGGCGTCGGACGCGACCCCCTCCCCCCCCGTTTTTGGGATCGCTTAAACCGAATATGACCGTAAAAAAAATTAACTAGCCATTTTCCTGGTACCACCCCCATCCTTTTGAGAGCGGTCCGACTCCGTAGCTCCGCCCCCGGGCGTCGGACGCGAAAACGCCAAAGGACTTTTTCGGAGGACCCCGAGAGAAAAATTTGGCGGAAGGATGATCGGCGAACTACTAAAGAAATTTAGATTTCGAAATTTCTAAAAAAAAATCCGGGGTCGAAAGTGACCCCGAAGCGGACCATAGGACCGAATTCCAAGCCGAAACATTCCCAGGCGTTTTTCTCTCCGAAGCCTCTAACTGGTCGAAATCGCTTTGGGATCGCGAAGACGTCGCCGCCCGTAGCTCCGCCCCCGAGCGACGGACGCCCGCTACCCTCCTACACTTTTTCGTAGACCTCTCGGGGCCGAAGCCGATCCTCGCCTCCGTTTCCTCCTCCCGTCGATTTCACGAATTTTTTTGAATTTTTCCCTCGACGGGACGAGGACCGGGGCGAGTTCCAAAGCCTCCCCTGAAATTTGGAGTCGATCGGCCTCGGAAGGGATTGCCTA
Organism: Aromia moschata; assembly: GCA_029963805.1. Lineage (NCBI taxonomy): Eukaryota > Metazoa > Arthropoda > Insecta > Coleoptera > Cerambycidae > Aromia > Aromia moschata. Next base: position 585,500 of record JAPWTK010000067.1, read on the forward strand.
TTGGCGGGAGTGATGATAAAGTGACGCTAGGGGGTAACGAGGGGGTCTAATTTATTTTTGGTAGTCTCTTTCGTTCATAGTGGCCCAGAAAACATGGGAATACACACCCTACTCGACTTTGTATGAGAATTGACATTTCAACTCCCACTCCAACTTCCATTGACTTCCATTCCAACTTGACATTTCAACTCCCACGGTCAGCCCTCTGAGTCTTGACATTTTTTTTGTGTGTGCCTGTGTAATCAGGAAATATTTTGATAATAACGAGCCATCCAAAAAAACGTCATCAATAAGGTCCGGGAAAGTAGCTGTCATGCAGAGCCGGCATTATACAACTCTATGATAATTAAAGTATAAACCGTATTTTTAAGCTCATATTTCTTGCCCCTGTCACTTTGTTAACTACGCCACCGTCCTTGCGTAGAATGTTATCCCGAACAAGGTCTTTGGGGGAAACCTGGGACGCCATAATACACTTTCTCCTTGAGACGGCGAGCTATTCCGATAGCCATCTGCCGACGGTGTAAACGGGTCGACCGCCGCATTGAAAACAATTTTTTTGTCGCGAGTTAGTCACTTGTGAATTAGTGTACTGTATATAGATGTTACCTGATTTTGTGTAGATTTCTGCAATAATGGCACAGTCGATACCATTTGTGAATAGACTTAAAAAAATCATTGAATATTACAAGGATTTTGCAATAGACGGATCACATATTTTACGTATTCCTGGCAATCGTCGATATATATTTCATGAACGCCGAGCGTGCAAAAGACATTTAGATTCGAATATCCATCAAAAAAATATACCTGGTATGGTTAGAAAAGAGGCATTTCGATTTGGTTTGTGCATAATGTTTTGCGCATGTAGCCTGTTGTAGAACGTGGTCCACAATATTCAGTTTGGAGGTTTTTTTGTCAAATATGTATCCGATTTTTCATTGCCCAGTAGCCATACATTGCATAAAACATATTTACAGAAGACATATCAACATGTAATGGGACACATCAAAGAAGACATACGTAAAAAATTTCTGTGGCTGACAGTGGACGAAACAAGTTGTAGTGATACAAACAACTGTGCGAAATTCGTAAAAATGATATGCGTGTTGTGTCGTCCTCTGTCCGTGTAAACTATTTCGAATGTGCACCTGTAACTTCAGTAGATGTGGAACGATCATTTTCCCTCTACTCTACTAAACTGCTCACATTTAACGAGAATAAATGCAGAAACTACTATTCGTGAAAACGTACGCTCAAGCAAAGAGGACAGTCGGTGTTTCTGAATGACACAAGCAATATGTATATATTATTAACACATGTTTTCTCCTGTCTTTTTGATCTCTCTCTTCTCTCTTTTGGTCTCTTTTTTTTGGTCATATTCCGTCAATAACATGACGGATTACGAGTTCGGCCCTGTGTTTAGCACACGTTAGGAACCCTAGTCATCAAAGTCGGCCGAGCAAAAAGATACGTATTTCTGTTCTTAATATCTTAAATGTATAACCTTATTTTATTGTAAAATTTTTTACATTACATGACAGTCATTATATATTTTACAATTATGACAGTCACTTGTCAAAAGTTTGACGTTTCGTTTTGAGCTTCGACATAACCGCTATTTCCATCTCTATCATTCATAGCTAGATCTGATGAATTTTTTTGGTGTCTCTGTGCCTTACATTAAATATTAAATATTAGAGTAATGTGTACATAACTGAAACTTTTAATATTACAATTCCTTGCTACTCTTCTTGCAAAGAAATGAGGAGCGGAAAGGGTTTATGTATGTAAATTAGTGTATTTTGGGGTTAACCTTTGGGGTGCTTTGAAAGTGATGAAAAATGACCTACTCGAATGGAGTCATGTGACTTTCGGTACCTGTCCAATGGGTATCGTAGCCCCATTTTGAGTGATTTTTGGAAATATGTCAAATTTGACAGGATTTAATGTCACGTGACCCCGTTTGGGTATGTTAGTTTTCATCATTTTCAAAGCATAAGTTAACCCCAAAGTTAGATTTCAAAAAAAGTCGGAAGTTGGCTTTGAAAAAGGAGAAATTGTTGACACGAAATATGATTTTGAATCCTCGTCTATTTATGAAAATAATCTGAATCAAGGGATCCTATGTCCGCAAAATATTCGACTAATGTTAAGAAAACAATTGACTATTTACCTTTAGTCAATTGACTATATAACAATTAACAATTTTCTTAACATTTGTCGAATATTTTTTATATCCATACTTTTTTTCAATCAATCATCCATAATTTTTTTCAAATCGGAATTTTTTTCATATCCATACTTAATTGTATAAATTTAATGTTTAAATAAGTAAATATTAAAACACATTATGTAATTAAGCAATAATATGTATTTCCGGACAAATTTTGTGCATTAGCTATTAATTTAATATTTAAACACTAATTTAAATATGAATGTAAATTTAGAAATGTGGACTTATAGTTTTTATTAATGATTTATAGTTTTTTAAATGCTTTCCCGAAAGGACGAATGTTTAGTGCAATGTGCTGTTCACCATATAGTAAATTACGGGATTAATTGGACGCTGTTATTATAATTATAATTATAATTATTATTGAAGCTATTTCAGTTAATATCACATTTTATCATTACTCATAATAATTATTTGTAGTTAACTAAGTAGATATACTTTAAACTAAGACATCTAGCTGTAATGGTAACCAAAAATGTAGAATATTATGAAAAAATAAAATCATGGTAATAAGAGATATTCATCATTTATAATTTAAATTGTATAGAGTTAAAAGGTCTTAATAGTATTAAGTTAAATTAAAAAAGACATTTTAAATGTATTCAATTCATAAAAATTACAATAGATATCTTCACCATTTCATTTATATCATGTATGTAGAAAACGTTTATTTCTCTAAAGAAAAAAGTAGAATAATTTTAAATTAAATATACTATAAGTACATTGATACCGAGTGACTGATTGATAATTGACCTGACCTGACTCTGATCAACTGGTACCAACACGTGTTTTTGTAACACCCTGCACAATTAATTCTATATTTAAATAGGTAAGTATAAAATATACAGTAGATTCATTCTTTGTACCAATTTGATCGCAAATATTAATACGATCTAGGTCAATTCTCAATCACTCACCCAGTATAAATTATTTACAAAAGCTTAGCTTAATTGGAAAAAAATTATAGAAAGTTTACATTGGAGAAAGTTTATCATAGCAAACATCTTTGTTTCGTGTTTTTTTTTTTTTAGAATGAGTTGTGTAGGTATTTATTAAAACGACAGAATACTTTTTAAAGAAATTATATTTTATAAAAGATTGTCAAAATAATATCCGAAATATTTAAATATCCCCACTGATAAATTTTCAAAAAGGTAAAAAGGCAAACGTTATTCAAACAGACAGACTTTTCCACAGCTCTCCAAACAATATGATTATTTTACTTTGTTTCCGTCTTGCTAATACGCGAAGTATTATATGCCTGTTTTACTTTACAAACAAGTTCCACTGTGAAATAAATTACCTTAGCTCTCTTGCAAGCGATAGATAACACAGTATGAAAACAAACCAATATACTGTGTAACTAGCATTGCGTGGTTAGCAGTTACCACACGACATTAGTTACATGTATGTATGTTAATTATCTGGTGATGTACCTATCTTCGATTTTCATTATTGTGCTAAACTATATTTTATTATTTACCTCCAGTGAACCAACAGTTAAATAAAAGAGAACAAAAAATTACACATAATATAGGTAACATGTTAAATGCGCTATGAACATTCGTGCCAGTCACTTTTAATATAAAATTAACTACATACCAACCAATTATCACCAAAATTTGCATCCACACGGTAACCACGTATAACATGAAAACGGCGTTCAATGTCTGTAGGCATAATTGGAGCATATTTAACGTAAGTAAAGTTTTTTTTAACAAGGAGACATTTATATATTCAGAGACACTGTCTGTAAATAAGCTATCAAATACCCTTCCATGGCTTTTGTTTCATCCAGTCCCGCAACCATAACTTTATCTTCTGTCCTTTAACATCCGTCGTTTCGTCAATAGTGAGCCATATATGTTTATCGTGCAATTCCGAGACGATATTTTCATTCTCCTCATACAGTGGTGCTATGTATAATCGTCTTAGAGTTGTTTCTTATAAGAGTTGTTTCTGCAGGCAAAATACCTTCGCCGTATTTTCCACTTACAGGGTTTTGGACAGATTGTCTGAACTCATAGTGATCTAATTTGGCGAATGGAATATTACACACTACCATTATTTTGATTAAATCGTAATTAAATTGTCTCTGTCGTTAAAATGCACGTCGATTGGATTCTTTTTAGTCATAGGAGTGAGGCTTAGCTGTAGATATGCATTTTTTCTGATGAAATCACTTTTTCTACCAATGGAGTGGTATCGTCGCAGAATTGTCATTTTTTTGGCACAAGAAAATCCGTCTTTTTCAGTTACTTCTAGACGTCAAAATTTCAAAAAGTATATGTTTGGTGTGCAATTACTTTCAATCGAATAATTGGTCAGTGTTTTTTTTAAAGAAAATTTAAATCAAAATTCATAGTTGTAGATGTAGAATGCTAAACACATTTTTCTGTCCAGAATTAGACGAAGAGAATTTAGAATATAGAAAAAAAGCGTATTTTCAACAGGACGGATGCCCCGCCCATTCAACAATTCAGGTCCGCAGTAGGCTTAACAAACAATTTGGAGAGAAGTGGATCGGAAGATATGGACCTATTTGTTGGCCAGCAAGGTCCCCTGACTTGTCACCACTTGACTTTTCCTTTGGGGATTTTTGAAAGAAATAGTTTATAGACAGCCGATGGAACACAATATTGATTTATTCAAGTAAATTAAGAAATGATCCACTCAACATACACATCTTTTAGAACGAGACTGGAGAGGTGTATTGAACTTGCAGACCTGCATGTAGAATAGTTATAGTTCGTGAATAATCATTGTGCTGTTTTTTTTTAAATAATTGTTGAATTTGTTTATTAAATCATAATTTCTTCAAAATAAATATTTCAATAATATTTTTGGGGTTTATGATTCCTTATTATGTCTGCGCCTTTAGTAAATAAAATTTTTTTAAAGGAAAATGGATATACTTCAAACGTATATCAATGATAAAAATTGCGGAATCTCTTCAAAATACTTAATATCAACTAGCAGGCCATGCTTTCATATTTGAGTATTAAATTTAATTGCAAACAATTTTTCTTAATAACTTCACATAGGGTTAATATTTAATGTACTTTATGGTACTCTTCATTACTATTTAAATTTGTTATTTTTGAACACCCTGTATGTTAAATTGAACAAACAACAAACTTTCTGGACGTTTCAAGACAAGCAAAACTTTTTATGAAGAATGACTTTTTGTCGAAAAATCAAATTTTTTGTCCATTTCACCTATAGGTAACTCAATCCGGGGACACCCTGTATAACACCCGAAATAAAGTTTTGGGAACAACAGAACATTACACCGAAGAGGCGTGTCGCTGTGCTCCTGATAATTCTAAAAATACTCCCTCGAATTTCTACACTCCTGATACAATGACTTGAAAATACAAGTCAGGATATTAAGTTTGCGGAAATCTATTTTTCCGATATATCGTGAAATCACTGGCGCATTCGACAAAATTTTGACAGTCTTAATTACAGCGAATGCACCAGTATTTTCCAAGGCACTTGAAAACCTCAGAATATAACACATGAAATAAAGTTTTTGGGAACAAGAAAGCATAACGCCGAAGAGGCGTGTCGCTTTGCTCCGTATAATTCTAAAAAATACCTCTTCGCATTTCTGCACTAATGATACAATGATTTGATATTACAAGTCACGATATTAAGTTTGCAGAAATCTATTTTTTCCGATATACCGTAAAACCACTGGCGCATTCGCCAAAATGAACAAAATCCAATTTTTGACACTCAAATTTGGCGAAAGCGCCGGTATTTTGACACTTTCAATTATGGCGAATGCCCTAATCTTTTGACAGTTTCAAATATGGCGAATGCCCCAATCTTTTGACAGTCTCAAATATGGCGAATGCGCCAGTATTTTCCAAGGCACTTGAAAACCCCAAAATGTAACGCACGCAATAAAGTTTTGGGACAAGAGAAAATTACATCGAAGAGGCGTGTCACTGTGCTCCTGATAATTCTAAAAATACCTCATCTCATTTCTGCACTCCTGATACAATGACTTGATATTACAAGTCATGATTTTCAGTTTGCGGAAATTAATTTTTCCGATGTATCCTAAAATCACTGGCATTCGCAAAAATTAACAAAATTCCAAAATTTGACAGTCTCACATTTGGCGAATGCGCCAGTATTTTGACAGTCTCAAATACGGCGAATGCGCCAATATTTTGACAGTCTCAAATATGGCGAATGCGCAAGTATTTTCCAGGGCACTTGAAAACCTCAAAATATAACACACGAAATAAAGGTTTAGGAACAAGAAAGTATAACACCGAAGAGGCGTGTCGCTGTGCTCCTGATAATTCTAAAACAACCTCCTCCGATTTCTACACTCCTGATACAATGACTTGAGATTACATGTTACGATATTAAGTTTGCGAAAATCTGTTTTTCCGTTATATCGTAAAATCACGGAGAATTCGCCAAAATTAAAAATATTCCTCATTTTTGACAGTCTCAAATTTGGCGAATGCGCCAATATTTTGATGGTTTAAAAATATGGCGAAAGCGCCAGTATTTTCCAAGACATTTGAAAACCCCAAAATTTAACACGAAATAAAATTTTGAGAACAAAAAAGTATTACCCCGATGGGGCGTCCCGCTGCGCTCCTGATAATTCTAAAAATACCATCTCGCATTTCTGCACTCCTGATACAATGACTTGAAAATGCAAGTCGGAATATTAAGTTTGCGGAAATCAATTTTTCCGATATCGTAAAATCACTGGCGCATTCGCCAAAATTAACAGAATTCTCATTTTTGACAGTTTCAAACTTGGCGATTGCGCCAATCTTTTGACAGTCTCAAATATGGCGAATGCGCCAGTATTTTCCAAGCCACTTGAAAACCCCAAAATATAACACATAAAATAAAGGTTTGGAAACAACAGAATATTACACCGAAGAGGCGTGTCGCTGTGCTCCTGATTATTCTAAAAATTTCTCCTCGCATCTCTGCACTCCTGATACAATGACTTGAAAATAGAAGTCACGATATTTAGTTTGCGGAAATCAATTTTTCCGATATTTCGTAAAATCACTGGCGCATTCGCCAAAATTAACAAAATGCAATTTTTTGACAGTCTCACATTTGGCGAATGCGACAGGATTTTGACAGTCTCCAAATACGGCGAATATAACACCGAAGAGGCGTGTCGTAGGTGCTCCTGATAATTCTAAAACTACCTCCTCGCATTTCTGCACTCCTGATACAATGACTTGAAATTACATGTCACGATATTAAGTTTGCGGAAATTAATTTTCCCGATATATCGTAAAATCACTGTCGCATTCGCCAAAATTAACAAAATTCCGAAATTTGACAGTCTCACCTTTGGCGAATGCGCCAATATTTCGACAGTCTCAAATATCGCGAATGCCCAAATCTTTTGACAGTCTCAAATATTGCGAATGCGCCAGTATTTTTCCAGGACACTTGAAAACCCCAAAATATAACACACTATATAAAGTTTTGGGAACAAGAAAACGTAACACCGAAGAGGCGTGTCGCTGATGAATGACTTGAGATTACATGTTACGATATTAAGTTTGCGAAAATCTGTTTTTTCCGTTATATCGTAAAACCACTGGCGCATTCGCCAAAATTAACAAAATTTGAATTTTTGACAGTCTCACATTTGGCGAATGCGCCAGGATTTTGACTGTCTCAAATACGGCGAATGCGCCAATATTTTGACAGCCTGAAATATGGCGAATATATAGCACACGGTATAAAGAAAATATAACACACGGTATAAAGTTTTCGGAACAAGAGAACAGAACACCGAAGAGACGTGTCGCTGTGCTCCTGATAATTCTAATACCTCTGCGCATTTGTGCACTCCTGATTCAATGATTCGATATTACAAGTCACGATTTTTAGTTTGCAAAAATTAATTTTTCCGAAGTATCCTAAAATCACTGGCGCTTCGCCAAAATTAACAAAATATCAGTTTTTGACAGTCTCACATTTGGCGAATGCGCCAGGATTTTTCCAAGGCACTTGAAAACCTCAAAATATAACACACGAAATAAAGTTTTGGGAACAAGAAAGTATAACACCGAAGAGGCTTGTCGCTGTGCTCCTGATAATTCTAAAACAACCTCCTCGCATTTCTGCACTCCTGATACAATGACTTGATATTACATGTTACGATATTAAGTTTGCGAAAATCTGTTTTTCCATTTATCGTAAAATCACTGGCGCATTCGCCAAAATTAACAAAATTATCATTTTTGACAGTTTCAAACATGGCGATTGGGCCAATCTTTTTGAGGTCTCAAATATGGCGAATGCGCCAGTATTTTCCAAGCCATTTGAAAACCCCAAAATTTAACACCCGAAATAAAGTTTTGGGAACAAGAGAACATAACATCGAAGAGGCGTGTCGCTGTGCTCCTGATAATTCTAAAACAAATGACTTGAGATTACATGTACGATATTAAGTTTGTGAAAATCTGTTTTTCCGTTATATCGTAAAATCACTGGCGCATTCGCCAAAATTAACAAAATTTGAATTTTTGACAGCCTCACATTGGCGAATGCGCCAGTATTTTCCTAGGCACTTGAAAACCCAAAATATAACACACGAAATAAAATTTTGGGAAGAAGAAAGTATAACACAGAATAGGCTTGTCGCTGTGCTCCTGATAATTCTAAAACAACTTGCTCGAATTTCTGCACTCCTGATACAATGACATGAAATTACATGTTACGATATTAAGTTTGTGAAAATATGTTTTTCCGTTATATCGTAAAATCACTGGCGCATTCGCCAAAATTAACAAAATTCTCATTTTCGACAGTTAAAATTTGGCGAATGCGCCAATCCTTTGACAATCTCACATATGGCGAATGCGCCAGTATTTTCCAAGCCTTTTGAAAACCCCAAAATATAACACATAAAATAAAGTTTTGGAAACAATAGAACATTACACCGAAGAGGCGTGTCGATGTGCTCCTGATAATTCTAAAAATTCCTCCTCGCATCTCTGCACTCCTGATACAACGACTTGAAAATACAAGTCACGATATTAAGTTTGCGGATTTCTATTTTTCCGATATATCGAAAAATCACTGGAGCATTCGCCAAAATTAACAAAATTTCAATTTTTGAGTCTCAAATATGGCGAATGCTCCAGTATTTTCCAAAGCACTTGAAAACCTCAAAAAATAACACACGAACTAAAGTTTTGGGAACAAAAAAGTATAACACCGAAGAGGCTTGTCGCTGTGCTCCTGATAATTCTAAAACAACCTCCTCGCATTTATACACTCCTGATACAATGATTTGAAATTACATGTTACGATATTAAGTTTGTGAAAATCTATTTTTCCGTTATATCGTAAAATCACGGGCGCATTCGCCAAAATTAACAAAATTCTCATTTTTGACAGTTCAAATTTGGCGAATGCGCCAATCTTTTGACAGTCTCACATATGGCGAATGCGCCAGTATTTTCCAAGACAATTGAAAACCCTAAAATATAACACATAAAAATAAAGTTTTGGAAACAATAGAACATTACACCGAAGAGGCGTGTCGATGTGCTCCTGATAATTCTAAAAATTCCTCCTCGCATCTCTGCACTCCTAATACAATGACTTGTAAATACAAGTCACGATATTAAGTTATCTATTTTTCCGATATATGGAAAAATCACTGGCGCATTCTCCAAAATTAACAAAATTCAATTTTTGACAGTTACATTTTGCGAATGCGCCAAGATTTTGACAGTCTCAAATACGGCGAGTATAACACCGAAGAGGTGTGTCGTAGGTGCTCCTGATTTTTCTAAAACTTACTCCTCGCATTTTTGCACTCCTGATACAATGACTTGAAATTACATGTCACGATATTAAGTTCGCGGAATTCAATTTTTCCGATGTATCGTAAAATCACTGGCGCATTCGCCAAAATTAACAAAATTTCAATTTTTGACAGTCTCAAATATGGCGAATGCCCCAGTATTTTCCAAGGCACTTGAAAACCTCAAAATATAACACACGAAATAAAGTTTTGTTATCCGCTGTGCTCCTGATAATTCTAAAACCATCTCCTCGCATTTCTGCACTGATACAGTGACTTGAAAATACAAGTCGCGATATTAAATTTACGGAAATCTATTTTTCCGATCTATCATATAACCACTGGCGCATTCGCCAAAATTAACAAAATCCAATTTTTGACAACCTCACCTTTGGCGAATGCGCAGGTATTTTGACAGTTTCAAATATGGCGAATGCCCCAATCGTTTGACAATCTCAAATATGGCGAATGCGCCAGTATTTTCCAAGGCACTTGAAAACCTCAAAAATTAACACACGAAATAAAGTTTTGGGAACAAGAAAGTATAACACCGAAGAGGCTTGTCGCTGTGCTACTGATAATTCTAAAACAACCTCCTCGCATTTCTGCACTCCTGATACAAAGACTTGATATTACATTTTACGATATTAAATTTGCGAAAATCTGTTTTTCAATTATATCGTAAAATCACTTGGCGCATTCGCTAAAATTAACAAAATTCTCATTTTTGACAGTTTCAAATTTGGCGAATGCGCAAGTATTTTCCAAGCCATGTGAAAACCCCAAAATATAACACATAAAATAAAGTTTTGGAAACAATAGAACATTACACCGAAGAGGCGTGTCGATGTGCTCCTGATAATTCTAAAAATTCCTCCTCGCATCTCTGCACTCCTGAAACAATGACTTGAAATTACATGTCACGATATTAAGTTTGCGGAAATTAATTTTTTCGGTATATCGTAAAATCACTGTCGCATTCGCCAAAATTTACAAAATTCCGAAATTTGACAGTCTCACATTTGGCGAATGCGCCAGTATTTCGACAGTCTCAAATATCGCGAATGCCCAAATCTTTTGACAGTCTCAAATATTGCGAATGCGCCAGTATTTTCCAGGACACTTGAAAACCCCAAAATATAACACACGAAATAAAGTTTTGGGAATAAGAGAACATAACACCGAAGAGGCGTGTCGCTGTGCTCCTGATAATTCTAAAACAACCCCCTCGTATTTCTGCACTCCTGATACAATGACTTGAGATTACATGTTACGATATTAAGTTTGCGAAAATCTGTTTTTCCGTTATATCGTAAAACCACTGGCCCATTCGCCAAAATTAACAAAATTTGAATTTTTGACAGTCTCAATTTAGCGAATGCGCCAAGATTTTGACTGTCTCAAATAGGGCGAATGCGCCAATTTTTTTACAGTCTCAAATATGGCGAATGCGCCAGTATTTTCCAAGGCACTTGAAAACCTCAAAATTTAACACACGAAATATAGTTTTGGGAACAAGAAAGTATAACACAGAAGAGGCTTGTCGCTGTGCTCCTGATAATTCTAAAACAACCCCCTCGCATTTCTGCACTCCTGATACAATGACTTGAGATTACTGTATGTTACGATATTAAGTTTGCGAAAATCTGTTTTTCCGTTATATCGTAAAATCACTGGCGCATTCGCCAAAATTTACAAAATTTGAATTTTTGACAGTCTCACATTTGGCGAATGCGCCAGGATTTTGACTGTCTCAAATACGGCGAATGCGCCAATTTGTTGACAGCCTTAAATATGGAGAATCCACCAGTATTTTCCAAGACAGTTGAAAACCCTAAAATATTACACACGATATAAAGTTTTCGGAACAAGAGAACAGAACACCGAAGAGGTGTGTCGCTGTGCTCCTGATAATTCTAAAATACCTCTGCGCATTAGTGCACTCCTGATTCAGTGATTCGATATTACAAGTCACGATTTTTAGTTTGCGGAAATTAATTTTTCCGAAGTATCCTAAAATCACTGGCGCATTCGCCAAAATTAACAAAATTTCAGTTTTTGACAGTCTCACAGTTGGCGAATGCGCCAGGATTTTGACTGTCTCAAATACGGCGAATGCGCCAATATTTTGACAATCTCAAATATGGCGAATGCGCCAGTATTTTCCAAGGCACTTGAAAAACCTCAAAATATAACACGAAATAAAGTTTTGGGAACAAGAAAGTATAACACCGAAGAGGCTTGTCGCTGTGCTCCCGATAATTCTAAAACAACCTCCTCGCATTTCTGCACTCCTGATACAATGACTTGATATTACATGTTACGATATTAAGTTTGCGAAAATCTGTTTTTCCATTATATCGTAAAATCACTGGCGCATTCGCCAAAATTAACAAAATTCTCATTTTTGACAGTTTCAAATTTGGCGAATGCGCCAGTATTTTCCATGCCATTTGAAAACCCCAAAATCTAACACACCAAATAAAGTTTTGGAAACAATAGAACATTACACCGAAGAGGCGTGTTGCTGTGCTCCTGATAATTCTAAAATTTCCTCCTGGCATCTCTGCACTCCTGATACAATGACTTGAAAATACAAGTCACGATATTAAATTTGCGGAAATCTATTTTTCCGAAATATCGTAAATTCACTGGCGCATTCGCCACAATTAACAAAATTCCGAAATTTGCACACATTTGGCGAATGCGCCAGTATTTCGATACTCTCAAATATCGCGAATGCCCAAATCTTTTGGCAGTCTCAAATTTTGCGAATGCGCCAGTATTTTCCAAGACACTTGAAAACCCCAAAATATAACACGAAATAAAATTTTTAGAACAAGAAAGCATTACCCCGATTGGGCGTGTCGCTGTGCACCTGATACATCCAAAACCATCTGCTATGTTACGATATTAAGTTTGCGAAAATCTGTTTTTCCGTTATATCGTAAAATCACTGGCGCATTCGCCAAAATGAACAAAATTTGAATTTTTTGACAGTCTCACATTTGGCGAATGCGCCAATATTTTGACAGCCTGAAATATGGCGAATGCGCCAATTTTTTGACAGTCAAATATGGCGGCAGTATTTTCCAAGGCAGTATTTTCAAAATATAACACACGAAATAAAGTTTTGGGAACAAGAAAGTATAACACAGAATAGGCTTGTCGCTGTGCTCCTGGTAATTCTAAAACAATCTGCTCGAATTTCTGCACTCCTGATATAATGACTTGAAATTACATGTTACGATATTAAGTTTGTGAAAATCTGTTTTTCCGTTATATCGTAAAATCACTGGCGCATTCGCCAAAATTAACAAAATTCTCATTTTTGACAGTCTGACAAATGGCGAATGCGCCAGTGTTTTCCAAGCCATTTGAAAACCCCAAAATATAACATAAAATAAAGTTTTGGACACAATAGAACATTACACCGAAGAGGCGTGTCGATGTGCTCCTGATAATTCTAATAATTCCTCCTCACATCTCTGCACTCCTGATACAATGACTTGAAATTACATGTCAAGATATTAAGTTCGCGGAAATTAATTTTTTCGATGTATCGTAAAATCACTGGCGCATTCGCCAAAATTAACAAAATTTCAATTTTTGACAGTCTCAAATATGGCGAATGCGCCAGTATTTTCCAAGGCACCTGAAAACCTCAAAATATAACACACGAAATAAAGCCTTGGGATCAAGAAAGCATAACATCGAAGAGGCGTGTCGTTGTGCTACTCATAATTCTAAAACTATCTCCTTGCATTTCTGCACTCCTGATACAGTGACTTGAAAATACAAGTCACGATATTAAGTTTGCGGAAATCTATTTTTCCGATCGAAGTTAGTACGAGAATTTGATGTAACTGGTGATGTAAAATGCGGAAAAAAATCAAAAAAGGTCGGATGAAAGCACTTTTTCTACCAATGGAGTGGTATCGTCGCAGAATTGTCGTTTTTGGGCACAAGAAAATCCGTCTTTTTCAGTGTTTCAAAATTTCAAAAAATGGGATCTTTGGTTTGTAATTAATTTCAATTGAATAATTGGTCCGTATTTTTTTAAAGAAAATTTAAATCAAAATTCATACTTGGAGATGCTAAATACATTTTTCTGACCAGAATTAGACGAAAAGAATTTAGAAAATAGAAAAAAAGCGTATTTTCAATTGGACATATGCCCCGCCCATTTTATAATTCAGGTCCGCAGTTGGCTTAAAAAACAATTTGGAGAGAAGTGGATCGGAAGAAATGGACCTTCTATTAGACCTATTTGTTGGCCAGCAACGTCCCCTGCCTTGTCGCCACTTCTTCCTTTGAGGATTTTTGAAGGATATAGTTTATACAGAGCCCATAGAACACAATATTGATTTACTCAAGACTCGGATCATTCAAGCAGTGGCCCAAGTAAATCAAGAAATGATCCATTCAACATACAACTCTTTTAGAACGAGACTGGAGAGGTGTGTTTAACTTGGAGGCCTGCATGTAGAATAGTTATGGTGCGTGAATAATAATTTTGCAATTTTTTCAAAATAATTGTTGAATTTGTTTATTAAATCATAATTTATTCAAAATAAATGTTTAAATAATATTTTTGGGGTTTATGATTTCTAATTATGTCTGCGCCTTTAGTAAACATAATTTTTTTAAAGGAAAATGGCTATACATCAAACGTATAACAATGATAAAAATTGCGGAATCTCTTCCAAATACTTAATATTGACTAGTAGGCCTTGCTTTCATATTTGAGAATTAAATTTAATTGCAAACAATTTCTCTTAATAACTTTTTTACTTAGCGTAACTCTTCATTATTATTTAATTTTTTTGTTAGTTTTGAACACCCTGTATGTTAAATTGAACAAACAACAAACTTTCTGGACGTTTCAAGACAAGCAAAACTTTTTATGAAGAAAGACTTTTTGTCAAAAAATTAAATTTTTAGACCATTTCACATATAGGTAACTGAATCCGGGGACACCCTGTATATTTTTATTTAAAAAAACAGGAGCTATCTATGTATGTATGACTAGAACTTTTACTGAAGCGACAAAAATAATTAATATCGGACACGATACACTTACTGTACGAAAATTCAGTATCATCCAGAATAAACAACTTCCACGCCAGATTAGGGTGAACTCGAAATGGCCCCCGACTTTACGCACCGGGCTTAAGTTTACACATAAATTATTCAAATTCGTGAAAATAAATTGCCCATCCAGTTTCCTAATAAAATGTTATATAGCTGGCGCTCCACACAACCACATACGATAGCGATGGTACACTGGAAAAAAGTGAGAATGGGAAATAAGGCAAATTATTACACGAATAAAAAACAGTTTATATCTCAGTATTATATTTGTATTCGGAGCATTTGACAATATAAAAGAATGGAATTATGTATGTATGTATGTATAAATGGTATAAAAATAATACAAAAACCCTGTTTAAATGGGCCTATGTTCTGCAGAGATTTTAAATTTGGCCTGCCGGTTTTAAAAATAAAGCATGGCTATAATGATTTATGGTGTTTTGCAATGATGCTTTTATTATTGCTCAAATATGTACATAGGTAGTGTAAAGTGCTTAAAATAGGCCTAAAACTTTTTAAGATTTTGCTTGAAATAACTTTTAACAAACCGTTTGGATATTTAATTGCATGGCAGGTAAATACCAGCAATACCAATATCACTTTTATATTTAGTGTTTTTGAAACAACAATAATGAATATATAATACTTAGACAAAAATGATTATTTTGAAAGAGTCGATAACTTAATTAATAGTGGTCCTTACAATAAATTGTCAAAAAATCCTTTGCCTTAAACGACAACGGAAGTTAAAAATTTTTTAAAAGAATGTAACAACCTTATTACTCTTTCACTGAGACAAAAATTAAAATTGTCAAATCCAGTCATACCTAAATTGTATTGTTTGCCAAAAATACATAAACCAGGAAAATCTCTAAAACCAGTTGTCTCAGCGATAGGATCCCCAACTTATAATTTGTCAAAATGGTTAACGAACGAGTTCGAAAATTTGCTTATTGCACAAACAAGTTTTTCAGTTAAAAATTCTAGTGTTCCTTGACAATATCAAAAATATACAATTGCAAGAAGGTGAAATTTTGATCTCGTTTGATGTATGCTCATTGTTTCCAAGTGCCCCAATCCCGCAAACTTTGGACTACCTCAGGGAATTACTCGAATTAAATGGTTTAGACGATCAAATTATTAAGGAATACATTCGGCTTACTAGTATTTGTATGAATCAAAATTGTTTTCAGTATAATGGTGAATATTTTCAACAACATGAGGGAACGGCAATGGGTAACTCCTTGTCACCTTTCATTGTAAATCTTTTTATGAGTAAATTTGAGACGTAAAAGATACATTCGAGTATTTCCCTAAAGTTTGGTTCAGGTATGTGGACGATATCTTGATCGCGGTATTTGATACAAAAGCAATTAGTTTGGATAATTGTATTGCCAAATTAAATAACCGTTTCCCTACCATAAAATTTATATATGACGTGGAACACAATGAACAGCTACCATTTTTAGATGTATTAGTTAATAAAAATAGTGAAAGTAAATTAGAGTATGTATATAGTGATGTATATAGAAAAGAAACCGCGACTCTTAGATATATTCCCAACGATTCACACCACCCTTTTCAACATAAAATGGCAAGTTTTAATTTTCTAATTCACCGTTTGTTAAATTTCCCCCTCAGTAAAGAGGTTTGAACATGAGAAACAATTAATTAAGAATATAACTAAGAATAACGGTTACTTAGTCCATTTAATAGATAAGTTAATAAGGAAGCATAAATTTAAGAGAACCCTGTACAATTCTACGACTTTTCGTAGAGATACTGACAATTCGAAATTTGCTTCGTTACCATATGAACCTAAATTCACCCGCGGACTAGATAAAAATTTTAAAAATATTAATATCAATTTGGTTTATAATTCTAAAAATAAACTACAGACGCTTTTGGGTAAACCCAAAGACAAAATCAACAATAACGAAAAGTCAGGAATATACGAAATAAGTTGTAAAAATTGTGATCAAAAGTATATTGGGCAAACAAAAAGATATATTTTGACTAGATTTAAAGAACATATGGCTCATTTGAAATATGGAAGAACAGAAAAATTTTGTGTTGCCCAACACGCTTTTGACAACAACCATAGGATAGACATAAATAATTTAAAATTTATTAGGAATTTAACAAACAGTAGACAGTTGGATGCTTTTGAAAGTTTAGAAATCATTAAGTGTAACAGTAGTATGAATAAGGACCATGGTCCGATTCCCAACAGTCTACAGTGAACCGTGGCAACAAATTTAGTATAAATAGTGCAAGTGTGTAGGCTAGAATTTAGTTTTAATCTTCTCCTGAAGATACCAACATGGTTGGCGAAACGCGCGTCGAGAAAAGTGTAGCAGTTCGGTGTTTCGTGGAAAATGTCCAGTTTTTTGTTTCTATGCCGAAGGTTTCAATACCCACTCCATCAATATATTATTTTGTCACCATCAAGTTTAGTGTGATTTGTGTCTTCGCAACATGGAAAATCGATAATATTTAAATATGGATATTAATTTATAATTTTAGGAATGCTTGGAACAAAGCAACCATTAACACAAAGCATGATTGTGATATTTTAGATGTATTACACTAACTGTTAAATTAAAAATTAAATGCACCTAACCTTCAGTTCTCGTTTTTTCTCATATGAAAAATGTAGGGATTAAAGAAACAAATTTCTGACATGTTTTCGTTTTTTTTTTTCGGTTTTTAAGGACTTTTGTTTCTAACAACGCATGAATGTAAACAGAAAATAAAAACAAAACATATCTTATTTATTAAACTTCAACATACAAGTTTTTGTGTCATTGAAAATACTAATTTTTAAAGATTTTCATAACATAACACACCATATTTTGCCATTGGAGAAACAATATATTACATAAATGACTTTAATGATTTTTATGAATTTAAATATTGCGCCTAATTTTACAAGTTTAATCAAAACCGGTTTTCACATTTTCCCGATGGAATTAGAATGCTCTGATGATTTCTTACTTCATCTATATCATTCTAGATTTCAGAATTAGAAAAACTAAAATTTCGAGAATAAATTCTAATAAAAATCGGTTATTAATTATCAAAATAATCTTCCTTCTTTTTTAAAATTTGGAAACGGCCGAAATAACTAAAACAATGCATTTCATAAAAAATGTCAGTCAAAGTTATATGCCCCATCTACTGATGTAACTGGTTCGTAGAACCACATGAAGCAGAATAAAAATAACAATTTGGTTTTTAGGGACTGCGAGATATTTTTTACATTACATATACAGAACATTCTGGGCAAAATTCTTTGAAATGCGATTATCTCGAAAACCATTACTTTTACCGACTTCAACTAGGCACACTTTTTTTATGTAAAAAGAATAGGAGAATCGATGTATCTAGTAGTTGAACTGATATACTAAGCCGCAAAATTTTTTCACACCTAAAAAACCCGAATCTCGAATTTCGTGTCATTATCTCAATTTATTCGAAAATTATAGAGGAAAATTAAAAAATGGATTCAAATTTTGACATGCTGTACCTTGGTTATCATCAACAATCATTTTTGAGGGCGCTGAATCAGCTGTTTCTGGGAATGGTTTTGACACAGAGTTATAGGGGTGGATATATGAATGGGTGGATCGGGATGGTTTTTGTTAACTCTTTTCTAACGTTTTAAACAACATTAATTCCGATGTTTCAAGAGATGTCCAGTATATTTTTAATGGTCATTTTTATTATGAATGGGTGATGAAGGAGTTGATGTTTGAAGGACCCCTAATTAAATGTGCACCACCCGGATATACACCACCCGGATTCTTATATTTTATGGGGTAACAATAAACATTTTTATAGCCAATATATATTAATATTTAAGGGTTACTATATAAACCCTTAACTGGTAAAATATTTTGATTCAGATTTGGATAATTCAGTTATGACTGAGAATTTAACATTTGATACACATTGAAACTTTCGATGAAAATATTACTGCGAAAAATGAAAAGACTCTAAGTGCTCACGTTCCTTATTTGGAGCACAATCTTTATATATGGCTACAAATCTCTTTAACGCTTTGACTGCCGAAAACAAAGATCTTTGTTTTTTTTTTGGACGTGGCCGAAACTGCCGGAAAATCTGTGTAAATGTGATGTGACTGTGTAAAATGTAATCAGCATGTGTTTTTCTACATTTTTAGGAATGCTGAACATGATCCCGGAGTTTATTGTGTTCTATTTGGCACCTAAAATAGACTCTAGTCTAAAGTAGTAGAGCTCTAAAGAAATGGCCAGTTTTTTAAAAAAATATTTGTCATACACTCAAGTTATGTCCAGAATTTAAACAGTGTTATTTTGAAAAGTTGAACATTATGGTGTTGTCAAAATTTGGGTAATGCCAAAATTGGGAGGAACTTGACCTAAAAATTACTCAATTTATTACATTAGGAAAAACTGTTTTGATTTCTGATCGGACTTTCAAAGTTTGTATATTATTCAAAAATTCAAAGACGGAGGCGAAGATTGGACAAGACTTTTTGACTCAGTGCGTTCAAATACGTCGGAAATAATGAATGATTAAAGTATTGGAAAACTGTATATTGCGGATTTATTAGTTTATTATTCCTATAACCTGGCGTGTGGATTGATAATTTAGCGTGTATAAGACAAATTCAGATAACATCATGATTATCAGTGTCTCAAAATATGTTGGAAATTATATGTCTATTAAAATTAGTAAAATGTCATAAATTGAGCCATTTTGGGGGCAATTTCCTCCCAAAATTGGCATTTTTCGAAGGATGTAGGCCAAATTCTGAGAACGCAATGATGTTCAGCGGCTCAAAACACGTCAGAAATGATATGTCTATTTAAACTTGTCAAAGTTTCTAAGTCGGCAGTCAGGGCACATTTGAAGACATTTACCTTGGGGTTAAAAGGGCAAGAATGTTCCCACTTATGCCACTGATTCACTGACAAGCGACGCTCGACGCGCTTCTTACTGCCTCATTCGAGTGATCACTAAATGAAAATTTTGATATGCTGAACGCCCAAGGGATGAATTTTACGCCAATAGAAATTGTATCATCATAATCTACCGGTATTTCATCAGGGAACATCATGTACAATTCATTTAATTTAGTGAAAAATATTTATTGGTTTTTGGTCAGAAATATGAGGATTTCAGAATTAATTTAAGCTCGGCAGAATTAATGTTATTACAAAAAAATCCGGTTAAATGCTCTCCACAATAAAAGAACGTGTTTCTTATAACTGCAAGGAGAATAGCGGCCATTAGTGTTCATTGAAATAATATGTATGCATTGCACACCTGTTAGCGCCGTTCCTCCATTCATATTTCCCTTAAACGAACAAGACGATCCGAGCTATTTACGCAGCGTTAGTTACCGCATAAAGACGAAATCGAATTAATTGAAACGGATCCAGTGTTGGAACGTGTTTCCGATAGAACCAACAGCTTGGCTTCCGCATAATTTATATATGCGGATTATTCCGCATAATAATCCCCTCTGAGGATTACCGGCTTATTCTTATTGTTATTTAATATGATTATTTCGTCTCTAATCCTGTCTTTCAGCCGTTTCAGCGACGCTCGTTAACTCTCCAGATAAAAGCAAAAAGCTGCGTTCTTACAAAAATGAGGAGGGTTCACTTCGATTGTGTCGGCTTACATTGTTTTTCTTTAACGTCGTCATCCAATCTCTTTCGGTTTTCGTTGCAAAAATTAGTGACTCTTACTGAACGTGATACGTACCATAATAATATAAAAAGCTTTCAAATAAATTTGACCTCATGACAAATGTTCCAGCTGTGTAGAGTTATTTTTTTTATCTGATAGCCTGAATCCAGGCTACTCCCGGCAACTTTATTGTTTTTTCTTACTTCTTAATTTTGAATACGGATTAATATAACGACAAAATGGATTGCAAATATGGATTTTAATTAAAAACCATTTAAAAATAAATATTTTATTACAAAAATTCCTGAAGATTGCCATCATGTAAATATCTCTGACATTTTTTTTAATAAGACTAAAAACATTTTCTGGGAGATGAATAGTAGTGTTAGTTTCATTTATTTTGTACAAAGTGTGTCTTAAAGTCCCCTAAAGCTATTAATAGGATCTCGAAAAATTGTGTTCTACAAGAATTGTTACAAAAAAGAAATCACATATTGTTGTATCACAGACTATTAGAGGCAATTCATATTAGGAATGGAGGCTCACCAAGTGACTATGGATAATTTATGAAACGTTTTATGTAACCTTACCATTCTTTCACGTACACTGTGTGCTCTAGCATCATCGTGATGGAAATAGATTGTAGCAATATCCCATATCCGTGTGATTTATGAAAGGTGTAATATTTTTTTCCCTACCGTTCGGCATTCCTTTTCGACTAATAGCACATTAAACAACAAATTTCTGTCCATGAAGCGGGGCCTCGACAAAAAATTATCTAAACCACCCCTTTCTGATTAGAAACTACCCCTTTTATCATTTTTCTCGGACTCTGCCGTAAATATCTACAATATTACTTTGTAATAAGTTTTTGAGACTACAAAATTCTCCAAAATCAGGAAAGATGAATTTTGTTTACAACAATAAAGTATATAATAATCTACCCTTTTCAGGGAGAGTACATATTGCTCCTTTTTTCTCTCACTGGGTAAGAAAATTATTTTATCAAATTTTAAACGACGTTCACTATAAAATATTTATTGGCCATTCAAGGGTCAGTCAATAATTCAATTAACTAAAAAAATATTCCTGAAATAGATAATTTACAAGAATATGTTGGAAAAAACATAGTAGGCTGTCACTAGCCAATCCGAAGCGTAAACACATTTTCCCTCCGTCGATTCAAAATCGGATTGGTTTTTATGGTGATTTTGGAATCATTTTGCCGTTCAGTGTTTGACTGATTGATGGTCTCTCCTTCAGTATTACCCGAAGCCAACGACGAGGACGCAGAGATTGATTGTAAAGTGATCAGTTGATTCTAAAGGAGTAATTTATTACGCGTTGTAAAAATATTTTCAAATATCGTCTAACTCAGAAACACCCCTAGAAACAGCAACAAGAATTGTTTTTCATTCATTTACTATCAGAGATGTCCACGAGATATTCCCTCAGGAGTATCTGCCACCGTTCATAGTGCAAAGACACATGGAATATAAAACGAAATTATTATATTTTTCCTCAAAACTCAATCTTACATTGATATCAGAATCGGGGGTACATTTTTAGGGAGTGTCAACCCCAAAGCCGGTGATCAACGACCTCCAAAAAGCAAAGACTAGTAAGTTTCGTTACAATTTAAGAATGGTTGTATAGCCTATGGAGAGCGTCTTATATACGATTTTCCGGCGCTCCAAAGGTTAATACAAGTAACTTGTTAGTCATTGATTTGTTCTTTGTGACTCTTTTCGTAAACTGTTTTTTTCTAGTGCGTTTTAAAAATGAGTGACATTAATTTTGAGCAACGGTATCCTATCATGTTTTGCTTCAGACTTATACACAGCGCAACGAATACGTTTGCAAACCTTCAACATGCCTACGGACACAGTGTTTTTTCAAGACCCCAGGTTTTTCGGTAGTTTAAGGCATTCTCAGGAAGAGAAGAGAGAACCACGCAGCGGATGCCTTCATCTTCAAGAACCGGTGAAAATGTCAATAGAATACGGGTCTTGTGCGTTCAGATCGTCTATTGACGACAAGACTGATCGGGGAAGAGTGAAGTTTGAATGATACCACTGATCCACTTGACTTGGTGATGAGAAAAATCTGCTCAAAAATGGTTCTGAACAACCTTTCTCAAGAACAAAAGGACATTAGGACAGAAAAATAATTCTAGAGAGAAAGGTTGTCTTGTGACCTTTTGGAATCGATTGAATATGATCCCCATTTTATGGAACATGTCATTACTGGTGATGAGACTTGGGTGTTTGAGTACGACCCGGAAACCAAAGATGGAATGGCAATTCAAGCTCTCTAAGACCCAAAAAACAAGAATGAGCAAGTCGAAGATCAAATATATGCTGATTTGCTTTTTTGATAGCCAGGGAATTGTCCACACAGAATTTGTGCCTCCAGGCCAAACAGTAAATCAACACTTTTATAGAGAGGTTCTTGAAAAACTTGAAAGGGTCATGCGTGTGAGACCAAACAGTAAGAACAACTGGATGTTGCATCACGACAATGCGCCTTGTCACACAGCCATTTCGGTAAACGAGTTTTTAGCCAGGAAAAACATTCCGGTGGCTCCTCAGCCTCCATATTGCCTTACTTGAGTCCTTGTGCCTTTTTTCTCTTCCAGAGATTGAAAAATCACCAAAGGGTGGTTTGGGAAAAATCACCAAAAACCATCCCAAACCATTTTGGGACCACAGAAAGCATTCAAATGGCTGTAACCGACCAACTGAAGGCTATTCCAGGATATGAGTTCCAGCACTGCTATGAGGAATGGAATAACCGTCTCCAGCGCTGTGTAATTTCCCAAGGAAGTGGAAGGTGACAATACTGGATTGTATTCTCTTCGAATAAAGAAAATTAGAAAAAATCAGTCTCATTACTTAATTTACACACCTCGTATGATTAGCGAAACGACTCAAGTAAATCGATAAGCACAGAAGAAGATATTGAATTATTGTACAACGGCTGTGAAAAAAAAATAAAAAAAGGTAGTTATTTTCAACTTCATAGAAAGGTAAACACTGTAAGCCAAATTAACGATGGTAAAACATTATATAATGTGTGATTGTTAATAACCTTATAGTAACAAAATCATCTTTATGCAATGAAATAATACATACAACTAAGAACTACAAATCCTTGCATCAAAATCAGTTATACTATATTTTCTATTATAAGTACTTCAAGGTTTTTTTGCTAGATCTGGAGCTCTAAATCACGTCCCTCCGCAATTATGTCGCTCTCATTAACTCTGGGCAAGTACTTTTATTATTGCTCTAATTTAATAAATTGTTAACATCGCCTGGCAGACGCTCAAGAGAGAACCGGGACACCGTTCCGGAAAACATCATGTCGGTCGGCCACAGTCCATAAAATTTAATTCACAATATTTCCACACTAATTTATTTCGTAAACTGCACGCAGTAATAATCTAGTGGACAGGGCCGGGTTCCAATAGTGCCACAATGATAACAACGTTATTGATATAGCATTATACTTATACTTATACCATTTTAGGTCTGTTATTGTTATCAAGTTTAAATGGTTTTGTGAAGAAAATAAAAAGGAACAATAAAATAACTAATTAATAGTTATTTAAAACAGCTGTATATAGACTTTTGTTTGTGGTAGGTGTGTAAATTATGTAATGAGATTGATTTCTTTAATTTATTTTATTCCAATAGAATTACAACTCAGTATTGTTTCCTTCAAAATAACTTCCTTGGGAAGTCACACAGCGCTGGAGACGAGACGGTTCTTCCATTCCTCATAGCAGTTCTGGAACTTATATACTGGCTATTCCGGTATATGAGTGAACCACCCGAAGGGTATCCTTCAGGTGGTCGGTTACAGCCATTTGAATGTTTTCTATGGTCTCAAAATGACGTCCCTTGAAGTGATTTTTCAATCTCGGAAAGAGAAAAAAGTCACAAGGACTCAAGTCAGGCGAATAAGGAGTCTGAGGAGTGTTCTGGACTGGAATGTTTTTACTAGCTAAAAACTCGTTTACTGAAATGGCTGTGTGACAAGGCGCATTGTCGTGATGATCCAGTTGTTCTTGATGTTTGATCTCACACGCATGACTTTTTCGAAGTTTTTCAAGAATCTCTCTCTAAAAGAGTTAACTTACTATTTGGCCTGGAAGCACAATCTCTTTGTGGACAATTCCCTGGTTATCAAAAAACCAAATCAGTTTGCATTTTATCTTCGACTTGCCCATTCTTGCTTTTTTGGGTCTTGGAGAGCTTGAAGTGTGCCATTTCATACTTCGGTGTTTAGTTTTCCTGTCGTACTCAAACACCCAAACACACGTTCCATAAAATGGTGATCAGTTTCAATCGATTCCAAAAAGTCAAGACACCTTTCTCTCCTGATGTCCCTATGTTCCTGCGAAAAGTTTTTTGGAACCATTTTTGCGCAAGGTTTTCTCATCCCCAATTTGTTAGTCAAAATCAGATGAACTGTGGTGTGATTCAAATTTAACTCTTCCTCGATCATTTTTGTGATCACCCGACGATCTGAACGCACAAGATCCCGTATTATATCGACATTTTCATCGGTTCTTGATGATGAAGCCTTCCGCTGCGTGGTTCATCTTCAATCGACTCTGTTCCTTCTGAGAATGCCTTAAACCACCAAAGAAGGTTCGTGAAAAACACTGTCTCCTTAGGAGTGTTGAAGTTTTGCAAAAGTATCCGTTGCGCTGAGTCCAAGTCTGAAGCAAAACCTGATAGCACACCATTGCTCTAAATTAACCTCATTTTTAAAACGCACTAGAAAGAATCACTTTACGATAAGAGTCACTAACAACAAATAAATGACCCTATCAAGTTCAAAATTGGACTAAAAGAGCATTACATGTTAACCTACCTCTTTTCAAAGTCCCGTATCCGCAATGTTGCTAGATCAGGCACTACGTTACCATACCATACCACTACGTCTCATTACTTTATTTACAAACCTAGTAATCAGTAAGCCAAAATATTTTACACACGAGTTCCATAGAATATTTTTTTCTACAACAGAATTTTTTACATAAAAAAAAAACTAAACATAACTTAAAATATTTCTTTATGCACTAGTGCTTAAAGAAATGTTTAAGCATTAGTACCTAGGAAGATTTTTATAAACATAATGTGTTGGGGCTATTCTCATTTGAAAAAAAAATGAGTGAAATGAATTTGAGTTTAAAAACTGATCCGAATTATAGTTTTAATGGCAATGGACTGTTTCGAATCTAAAAATGATACAAAAACATACAGGATGTTTTATTTAAAAATCAAAATATCCTATTTATTTCTCTGGCTATGGAAACATGTGGAAAATGATAAAATGTTTCGAATTTCGAATTGCAACAGTAAAAACCTGAGCGCGTACCTCTTGTCGTTTAAGAGTTATCGCGTGTACCCTATCCTCTTAGATACCCGGTATATATGGACCGTACTAGAAGAAACTTTTCAGGGTTCCAGAATATTGCCCAGTCCGACCCTGCGTCTGTGGTAATGTACCTACCACATACGACCGAGTCGACCCAGGACAAACAGTCCACATAAAGTAAAACAATTGCCGCGATCCCCCATTAGAACGGCCCGCTCCGATGATGTATGAAATATATGTGTAGATAATGGCTCCGGCTCCGTCCGGAGAATGCAATATGCATGGACGACATGATTTATAACTTTTCATTCCTCTACGTCCACCGTGATGGCTGCTGCCGTCATAGGCGTCACTTCGAGACCAGAATTGGAAAAAAAAAACAGACAAAACCAAAGTTTTGCAGTTCTATATTGTAGTGGGACTTGTTTAGTTGTCACCATTGATGTCAGAAAGATCCATTTTATTTTTTTTTGTAAAAAATGGTATATTACCGTACTTTTCGTTACTGTTCAGAGCTGAGATTAATGATCGAGACACGAAAAATCGATGGTAGCAACCGTACGAGAAGCCAATGAAACCTTTCAAAGTGTGCGCTGTTCATGTACAGAATTGCACATGCACAATCATGTACAGAATTGTCAAATGAACCCTTGAACAC
Source organism: Aromia moschata (assembly GCA_029963805.1). Taxonomy (NCBI): domain Eukaryota; kingdom Metazoa; phylum Arthropoda; class Insecta; order Coleoptera; family Cerambycidae; genus Aromia; species Aromia moschata. Next base: position 612,389 of record JAPWTK010000067.1, read on the forward strand.
AAACACACAAACAAGTTTACACAAGGACACGACAAAGTTTATTAAATTACCTCTAAAAACCAAATAACAAGAAAACAATATAATTTCTTTTAACCTCTTGATTTATTAAAAACCTGTAATGACTAGGGTCCGAAAAGTATATTGTTACGCACTATACAACTCTATGATAATTACAGTATCAACCGCATTTTTAAGCGCATATTTCTTGTCCCTCCATATCCACGCCACTGTCCGTGCGTAGAATGATATTCCGAACGAAGGCTTTGCGGGAACCCAGGACTCCATGTCACACTTTCTCCATTAAACAGCGAGCTGCCGGCATGGCGCGGTGTACACGGGTTGTCCGCCTCATTGAAAACACATTTTTTATCGCGAGTTAGTCACTCGTGAATTCTTGTATTCTATTTACATATTACCTGATTTTGTGTTAATTTCTGCAATAATGACACAGTCGTTACCGTTTGTGAATAGACTTAAAAAGATGATTGAAAAATACAAGGATTTTGCAATAGACGGATGACATATTTTATGTATTCCTTGCAATCGTCGATATATATTTTGTAATCGCCGAGAGTGTAAAGGATATTTAGAATCGAATATCCATCAAAAATATATACCTGATACGGTTATAAAAGAAGAATTTTGAATCAATTTGTGCATGTTTTGCGAATGTAGCCTTGCGTGGAACGTTGTCAACAATATTTACTTTAGACGGTTTTTTTGACAAGTATGTAACCGATTTTCCATTGCCTAATATCCACACATCGCAAAAAAACATATTCACAGAACACATCGTCGTGTCATGAGAAATATCAGATAATATAATCGGTCGTATTCTCAGCAATTCCGAGTATTATGGCATTTTTATCTCTTTATTTCATTTATAATTTGCATTGGGTCTGAGGGCAAATTAGAGACGCATTATTTTCCATAATTGTGTTTTGTAGCATACTGATTTGTTTGTAATATTGTCTCTTCTTTCGACGGACTTTTTATGTTCAGCGACTTCTGTTTTTAGACAGGTGATTTATTTTTCATAGACTAACAATTTTTGAACAACAACTTTCATACTGGCTGAAACACAAGCAGACACACTATCAGCTAAACTTTTTATAAAGGACTTATCCATACACAGTTGTTTTATTACTGCGTCGGCTACGGTTTATAGCTCACTTAACTGGTCACGAGTTAGAGACATATTGCATAGATCTACCAATAGGATTTGTATTCACTAAATGTTATTGTGTAACATACTGAGAAGAAACTTATAATGTATGTTACCGCAAATATCCACCTAATTGAACTTACACATATCGCCTAATATGTCATAAATATTTGCGGAGCATTTAACAGAATTTTTTTACACATTTTGATTCATTCATTAAGGAGGGTAAAAATTTTTTTTTTTCCCCTTGGCCGAAAAACCCCCGGCGGCCCCCCCCGGCCCCGAAAAACAAAAAAAATTTCCCAAACCCCGCCCCCCCCCCCCCCCCCCCCCCCCCCCCCCCCCCCCCCCCCCCCAAAAAAAAAAAAAAAAAACCAAAAAACCCCCCCCCCCAAAAAAAAAAAAAAAAAAAGGGCCCCCCCCCCAAAAAAACCCCCCCCCCCCCCCCCCCTCTTCCCTCCCCCCCAAAAAAAAAAGAAGTGAGTTAAAAAAAAAAAAAAAAAAAACCCAAAAACCCGCTTGTGGGGGGTTAAAGGGGGGGGGGGGGGGTTTTTTTTTTCTTTCCTTTCTTTCCCCTTTTTTTTTTTTTTTGTTTTGTTGTTGGGGGTGGTTGGTTTAATTAAAAAAAAAAAAAAAAAAAAAAAAAAAAAAAAAAAAAAGAAAAAAAAGGAAAAAAAGGGGGAAAAGTTGTAAAGTTGGGGAAAAAAAAAGTCAAAAAAAAATTTTTTTTTTTTTTGTTGTTTTGTGTTTTTGTTTGTGTTTTTTTTTTTTTTTTTTTTTAACTCAAAAACCAAAAAAAAAAAAAAAAAAAAAAAAAAAAAAAAAAAAACCAAACCCCCCCGCCCCCCCCCCCCCCCCCAAAAAAAAAAAAAAACACCCCCCCCCCCCCCCCCCCCCGGCCCCCCCCCTCCCCTCTCCTCCCCTCCCCGCCTCCCGGCCCCCCCCCCCCCCCCCCCCCCCCCCCCCCCCCCCCCCCCCCCCCCCCCCCCCCCCCCCCCCCCCCCCCAACCACCCACCAACACACACAAAAAAACACGTCCCCGGCCCCCCCCCCCGCCCCCCCCCCCCCCCCCCCCCCCCCACCCCCCCCCCCCCCCCCCCCCTCCCGCCCCCTTTGCCCTTCCTTTTTTTGGTTGTGTGTTTTTTGGTGGTGGGGGGTTGGGGGGGGGGTGCCGGGGGTCCTTTCCAAAAACCAAACAAAAAACAAAAAAGGGGGGGGGGGTGCCCAAAAAACAGCCCCCCCCCCCCCCCGTCGCCCCCGGGCCCCCCCCCGGGCCCCCGGCTCTCCCCCCTCCCCCCCCCCCTCCCTCCCGCCCTCCCAAACCCTGGCGCTGTTTGGACCAAAAGAACGGCAGGCGCCCCAAAAAAGAGCCTCGCCTGGGGGCCGCCCCCCCCCCCGCGCCCCCCGCCCCCCCCCCCCCACCCCGCCCCGGCCCGCGCGGCCCCCGGGGCCGGGGGCGGGGGGGCGGGGGGGGGGTGGGGGGCCCGGGGGGGGGGGCCCCACCCCCAGTCGGCCCACGCCCCCGCGTCCCAAAACCGCCTCTCCTCCCCTCCCTTGTTCTCCTCCTTTTTTTAAAAAAACAAAAAAAAAAAAAAATTAAATCAAAACCCCTCTGGGTCCCCCCCGGTGGGCCCCGCGCGCGCCCGGTGGTTGGTCAACGCACGCGTTTTTTTTTTAAAAAAAAAAAATATTCCAAAAAAACCCCCCCCCCCCCCCCCCCCCCCCCCCCCCACCCTCCCCCACCCTCCCCCTTCTTCCCCCTCCCCGCCCCCCCCCCCCCCCCCCCCCCCCCTCCCCCCCCCCACTTTTAAAAAAAATTTTTTTTTTTTTTTTTTTTTTTTGTTAATTTTTTTTTTTCCTTTTTTTTTTCTTCGTTTTTTTGTTTTTTTTTTTTTAATTATTCAACCAACTCCCCCTCCCCCCCCCCCCCCCCCTTCCGGGCGGGGGGGCCTGCCTTTTTTTTTAAAAAATTTTTGTTGTGTTTTTTTTTGTTGTGTTGTTTTTTTTTTTTTTTTTTTTTTTTTTTTTTTTTTTTTTTTTTTTTTTTTTTTTTTTTTTTTTTTTTTTTTTTTTTTCCTTTTCTGGCTGGCGCCCGGGCATAAAGTTTTATTTCACAGAGCAGAAATTAAAGACGCTTTAGTAGCTATCAGGAACCTTTCTGATTTTCTTTCAGAAAATGCAAAAGAAAATTTACGAAATTTTAAAATTTAAAATTAAGTTATTCATTCCTTGAATTTACTGATTTCATCTGATTCGGTTATTTCTAACCTTAGACCTATATAAAACAAACAAACAAACAAAATTAATTTACAATTAGAAATGGCTGGAAGAAAATGATAAACTTTTGATAGGTAGTTGTCTCATTTTATTAAAGTAGTACTAATAACAAACACCAATACTACTTCTAAGTTAAATAAATATTTTATCATGTTCAATATACACTTTGTTGTGTTGAATTCTTGCAAGAATAATTCCATTTACATAAGTACCATTTAGTTACTAGAATAATAAAAAATTAAATAAACATTCGTCGTGATAAATATGCATATCATGAAATACCTAGTGTATGTTGCCTGTATATTGCCAAAACCTAAGGAAATATATAATTTTCTGATATATAGAGTGTTTCTAGCTCAATATTGTTTTATATAAAATTTCATAATATTAAACGATTTTTATTCCTCAAAATGAATTAAAACATTCTGTATGTGAAGTAACTGAGCATTACATTTATTTTCGTGAACACCGAGGTCATATTTTGTAACGGTATTTATTTTAAATCCCGTCACATTCTTATTTTTATGTCATTAATTGGTAAAATCACACCTCAACCAGTTGACCCCTAAGTGAAACGAACGCACCTCGCAGAATGTTAAACGAACGCAACTAATAACTAATGCCGTTCTACGATATCAGTGGTGACCGGTTGACAGATATTCGATAATTTTTTGTGTTATTGGAAACTAATAAATACGGATCGATAGAAGGAGCGTCCCTTCTTCTTGACCTATCTTCTTAACTTAGCGGTTGTGATAAGCGAGACTTCAGTTTAGTCCACGTGTGGTAAGTGGAGCAATTCTTTAATTAAATTTGTTTATATCTTTGCAATCACTTTTGCATTTAATGTTTGCTGCTTAATTTAAATATTCTAATATTTCAGTTATCGTTGCTGAATGCGTATTTTTGCATTCCGTAAAGTATTTTTTGGTTTATTAAGGAAATTAGCACGTGTGTCCAGGATAGGTTAGATTCACCTACCCTGGAATTTATCGATCGATTCCAGTAAAGGAATCGAAATTATCGTTTTGTTAGAAAGCAGACCCTGTGGTTTCTGTATGTTTTAGGTATTCCCAGCTTGGGAGAAGATAGCTGTGTGGCAAATTAAATAGACACCCCACCAAACCTTTTCTGCAGTCAAAGGACGAGTTTTCGTGGTCGTTGACCAAATTTGATTTGACACTGTAAAAGGGGACGAACGAGCGTGGCAACCTGCACCTGAAAAATTTTGCTCGAGGTAAGTGAGTTTTAATTTTCTGTTTAGTAGTAATAATTTGTTGAAACCTCACGGACCTCGAGCAATTGCCGCTCATTCAATTTGGTATCTACAGGTGCCCACAGCTGTCGCTGTTTGTCGCTGTTCGTCGCTGACGAAAGTGCTAATTTTTCTTTAGATTTTTCTTTAGTTTGCCGTACCGTGAAGCAGCAAGTGTTAACTGTGTGTGATTTTTTTATGAATTTTCTTGTTTGCTCTACTTATCAAACAGTGGCGTGGCTGAAACTTGAAGTCGCAGCTTAGCTAGGGGTTTTGTTTTTGTTAACTTTTCTTTTGGGTCATATTGTTGCAAAATTTAGATTAATTAATTTACCTGAGTCCTGGAATTTAATAGTATTAATTATGCTTTGGTTTATATAACTTCAAATTAACAGATACCCACTGTTTTCGAACTCTCAGTAGAACAACACTGATTCTGTTTGTTTCACTTTTGTATGTAACAACTTCTGGACAAACGGCCATCAACCAGGGAACGAACACCTCTACCTGTGGCGTACAAGGAGGAGGAAAGTCGAACAGTCACCGCAGTACTGCTGGTAGCAACTCCAGGAACATCCTCTACCTCCGGAAGCCACTCTCCTCTGGGCTTACGTAAGACCGTTTCGTAGTACCCTGCCGGTCCAAGTATTATTGTAAAATCAGTGCTTCAAATTTTTATTTAACCTAGTGGTCAATTTAACAGATTGTATAATTTTTATTTTAATATAGTTGTTATTGTTTTAATTTGGACTTTTATTCTTTCTAAGTGTATATCAAGAAAGTTTTCAAATCTTTGGTTATTTGATACTACATTTTGGAATTTTTATATAAAAATATCTGACGCCCAAAGCCACAATCAAAGTTTTACATAACCAGGGGAACCTACCCCTTGACCGCTGTGCTGCCGGAGCTACGGTCAATAGCTTTCCTATCAGCTTGGCCAATTGAGCTAAGGAAAGGTGTTGCAATTTACTGACAATTTTTTATTTTAATTCCAAAAATTTGTTTTTTGCCCAACTTGGTCCAATGTCCACAAATTCCTATGTGTCGATCTACTGTGCAGGGGTTTAATTTTTTTTATTTTGTGTGCCTGTGTTATCAATAATTTACTACTTCACCCATGACAATTTTTAAAAGCCTCCGCCTATGGCTCCCGCTGCTGCCGAGCGTATGTCGCGCGGTATATTACAGGGCGATATATTTACCCCATACATTTTTCCGCGAGTAATGCGTTCCGGGATCCCTGCCATAAAAAACTGGCCCCCACACGTTCCTTTTTTTTATTTATGCAAGAGAAATCGGCGGTCAGCGTTTCGCGGCGGATTAGGGTCGTCAGGCCTCAGCGTATTATTTTTTTATTTATGAGGGCCATTAGGGCCGTCGAAAAGCCGGCATTGTGCGCACCGTTGGGCGGAGGCGTCGCCGCCGCCGGAAGGAGGAAACGCCGGCGGGGACCGTTGAAAAATTTCATTTCGCGCGCTTTATTTCGAGGTTATAAAGAGGAATTTATTTGCGATAATAAACGCAGGTCGGCGACATGCTTGTATTATTTTGCGCAGGTGGTCGGTGGTTTAGTAATTTGGAATGTGTACATATGTACAGGGTTAGTTTCCAAAATCTGGCAAGTTAGTGAGTTATCGAGTTTATTATTGCAATTATAAAAACGTTGCTCTAATAAAAATTGTATATTTTTACATGTTTTTATAATATGATAAAACAAGAAAACAATAGAACGTCAGAATTTCTGTTTCTTTTTCTAAATGGAACGCCCTGTATATTAGTATATATTCTGATTCGTCCAAAGTTTTTTGTGTTCAAAAATATATGATATATGTCTATGTTTGCATGAGAAGGTCGCAACATATTTAATTTTAAAATGTTATTGAAAAAGTAGTCTAGCGAACACCGGACACGGAAATAACAAGAACGTTAATTAATTTTTGGGAAACAAAATATTCCTATAAAATTAAAATTAAAATGGCCATATCTTTTCGAAAACAAAATATTTTCTAACAAATCGAAAAACCTCTCCTTATTTTTGTTTCTAGATTATAAAAAAATACTGCAATATATTCCACACAGAGTTACTGAGATCCCAGGGAGTGCTGCAGTTTTTTTGAAACTTTGCTGACGGTTTTTTCACTATAAATCCTTTCTGTAAGAGGTGCATAGTCATCATTTAAAAATTAAAGTGGGTCCAATGCGTCGTTTTCAAGATATGGCTAACTGAAATATCACCAACCGCCACTGCCTATAATTGCAACGACTGTTTAATTTGAAGACAAGTTTGATTCCTTTTTGAATATTGGCTAAGATCACAATTGAATCAGAATGATTATCCCGCATTCTATGGACAGATGAAGCTCATGTTTCTTCTGGAGTCAATACTAAAAATTGTCGACAATATTTGTTGACCATATTGGTCAACAAAAAAACCACATGCATACAACATTTAAAAAGGTCTTCAAGGAAAGAAATTCACTGTTTGGTGCAGTTTCACAATTTATTTCATGACAAGGTCATAACTGTAATTGTTACTGGTGAATGATACCTGCAAATGTTAAGAGATTATGCAATCAAACAGTTACAACACGAGGACGTAATTGAAAACTTGTAATAAAAATTAAAAACGAAAATAATTTTTATATGGGATGTAGCATATCTGCACATTTGAACGCCTGTTAACTACTATTTTTTAAGGTCATGTTATAAGCAGATATTTTGAAGATATATGGCCACCAAGATCGCTTGATCTGAACCCAGAGGATTTTATGTTTTGAGGTTACTTAAAAAATAGTGTTTAGATTACGACCGACAATGGCTGAAAGAATTAAGACAGTATTAGGAAGCAAGTTACTGAAGTTCAGAAATGTTATATAATGCTGTGTATAATTTGGAGGAAATGTTCGTTCTTTTACACCACCAAAATGGAGGTCATATTGAGCAATTACGGTAACTAGTGTTGGAGAAAATAAATCATTCAAGCAATTCAGTTTCTATTGATTTTTATCGTTAGCTTAATTTGTGGAAGTTGTAAAAATTGAAATATACACTTTACTTTATGATAACCTGTAATTTAGCCTGATCTCGTTTTGTATCATTATGTCGAATTCTGTGTTGAACGGGTTCCGAAAACGTTGGGAGGCCCAAAATGAACAGTAATTGCGGGCACGAATTTTTAGAAAATTTCGAGAAGTGGGTCCAAACATCGTTCAAACGAAAATGAGAAGTAACGAGAATCTTGTAACAAAATTTTAGTTCATTTCTTTACATTTGCCTTTACCAGGTAACAAGCATTAAAAAAGGTAAGCATCAATATAGACCTGTTATCTCTTTTCAACTCGTTACTTTCTATGGCTAACTCAGTTCAGATCCGCTTAAATGGAACGTAGCCTACACGCTGTATCATTCTTTTATATTATATGCTTTATTTTTATGCTTTGCGCCTGTGCGGGAATTTGAGACGGGAAGTACGATCGGGGGATAATTTAGTTACAGACGAACTCTCGAATGGTTTTGATATAACACTTTTTATATAACGATATATTTTTTAGTGATTTTAGATCTTGCTTAATTTTGGTAATCCTTTGGTATTCTATTATTTCTGTTGAAAAACCTAGGGTAGACTTGTAAATTCTAGCTGTGATTAATAATAATTTTGTATTTCATTGGTTAATTTAGGGAATTTTTCATTGTGGACACGAGGTGTCCTTGAATGATTATAGGGACGTTCTTGTGCCTATTTTTGTAATATATATGAACGGATATTTTGGGTTCGGAATTTTTAGGTACAAACAGTACAGGAACCAAACTATCCACCTGTGGAACGAGGAATGTAAGTTATAGACGATCGATACAGGACTCGTGGCTGTCACGGCCATTTTTTTTTTTTGGTTTCCTGTGTAGGAAAATTTGACGGCATCCACGTGACTACAGGATTGAGGACTTCAGGTAAGGTGAATTTTTTCTTTCTTTGTTGGTTATATACCATAAGTTTATTCAAATTTGTGAAAGAAAAGGAGCCTTATCTGAAATTCGATAAGCAACCCTTCTTTTTCGATGAATAATAGTTCGATATCACTCCCGTTCCTGTCACAGCGTTATCTTCAGTTTTTTTGTATTTTTTTTTTTTTTTTTTTGAATACCACAGCTCGATTTTATACTACGTTTGCTGGGTCTCTCCACAGAAATTAACTGTATTAAGTTAATTTTATCGTGAAATCATCTGCTGCCTGAAAATTATACTGCTGTCCTAGAGAGGGGTGTAGTTTGTTTTTCGAGATTCGTCTTTATCTCTATTGGCTTTTGATTTGATTATTGTAAAATTTTGATTGTCAATATACTAATCGCTTTGATATTTATGAAAGTTAAGACAAGGGTTTCATATACGATTGTCTCTTTGTATTTTTTTTCTCTCTTTTGTTAATTTACTATTAGTGTAATTAATACTGTAGAGATATCTATAGCCCACCACTGGCTAAATTTTATTATCATTTTTAATTACTTGTTCTACAGTTTGCAAAAATTTTTATTTTATGCGAGAATTTTGTTGTAACCAATTCATCAAGTCTAGCTCTGTTACTGGTTTTATTCCAACTTTTTCATGTAACATCTCTGAGCCGCTGTAAATAGAGGGAAGTTGTACCACGAGTAGCGTCAGAAAGGAAGTCCGTGGTCTCACACCCGTTACGAAGGTACCTGACCACCAGACTCGCGAAGTCCCCGACCAGTGCACTGGCGTCCATCTTGTCAGGACCTTCTGACCTATGTGTGTAGCATCCCGACTCAAGGCTACAGTGTGGTAACGTCTTTCAACTTATATCCCTTGACCAGAAGAGTTTCTCATCTGATAGAGTACTTATTTAACCTGAGCTAGTCACAAAGTGTAAAAATTTTTCCAGTTTGTCTTTTGTTAATTTTAATATACATCTTATCTTACTTTGGTGTGTTGTCTTCCATTAGCTGACGCCCAATTTTTTTCAGGTTACAGTTCTCTATAAAAAAATCACGTACTCACGACTCTCCCGAGCTAGTTGGAGCTACGTTCTGTATGCTTTTGGGGTAGGTGCCAATACTATACCACAGGGTTACATTGCAGTCTTTGCGATGAGACTGTGGGCCAATAGTCCGTTATCAATTTGGTAGATTAGCTTTCATGTTGTCAAAAGGTGGTAAATTAACCATTAATTTGTGGGGAATTTAGCGACCTTCTTCTCTGTTAGTTAGTTAGTTTGGTTGGATTAGGTCCAGGAATAAATAACAACTATTCGATTTTTTGCCAACGTTTCGGAGCTTTATTTCTCATTCATCAGGGCTCACTACAATTTTATACAGAAGTAGATATAAGATATAGATTTTGAAAAATTACATATTACTACAGAAAAGCAATTGTAACTCTTACTTACATCAATTTTGTTATTGTTGTCATGTAAGGTGGTACATTACAAACATTGGCGGTAATGTCTATATACATATATAGTAAATGTATAAATATAAAAACACAACACTATCATCAGGACAATACACTTTAAAAATTACTATAGTAATGAAGGTTTTTGAGAGAATCTAACCTGTCGTACGTATATCGCATTTGTGTTAGAGAGTGGGAAGCAGTATTATTAATGGATTTGAGACAATGAAAATATTATGTTTTGAAATTATTGTTCTTTTCTAGAAAGTTGTAATAAACTGAATTTAAGTCGTCCATGCCACTACGTTTATTAACTCTGTTTTTATTCATTTTTATTTCTACCATTTCTAAAAATAATCGTTTTTTAAGGTTTGGTTCTGTTCCTAATATTTTACAGTTTTCAAAGTTGAATTTGTGTCTGGATTATTGATTATGTGTTCCACTAGTGCTGTATGTGTCTTTTTTTCCTCTTTATTTAGTGTTCTTATGTCATATTCATGTTCTTTTATTCTATCTTTTAAATATCTTTTTGTTTGACCAATGTAAACTTTATTACAGTTGTTAGAGTCACAAGTAATTTCGTACACAACATTCGATTTATCTGATTCAGAAGTTTTTGATTTTAATTTGGAGTAACATTGTGCAACTGTATTTGAATTTTTATATGCTACAGATCTTTTGTCTGTGGTGAGAATTAGTGACAAGTTTTCGGACAATGTATGTATATAGGGTAACTTGAAATATATCTTTTTGTTGTTGTTTTTAATAACATCTTTTTTATTGTCTTTCTTATTTATCGCTATTTTGTTCATCACTTCATTGTTAATTTGTTTAACCAGTTTTGTTGGATACTCATTTTGTTTTAATAGTGTTACAATTAACTACATACAAAACTCGTTTGATTTTGTAGAAAATATAAATAACTATCAATTATTAAAAGATTATAAGATTATTTCATTAGATGTGATATCCTTGTTTACCAATATCCCGATAGATTTAACCATTGACATTATAAAAAATAAATGGCAAGTGTTACAAACTTATACCACCATTCCAGAAGACAGTTTTGTTAACTTAATTCATTTTTGTTTGACCAGTGGATATTGTTTTTGAAAATAATTTTTATCAACAAACATTAGGCTTAGCTATGGGTAGTCCAATGTCACCAATATGTGCAGATTTAGTTATGTCCACCCTTCAAGAAACGTGCCTTTCGAAATTTGGGTTTCATATACCGTTTTTCAAAAGATATGTAGACGACATTGTAACAGCTATTCCAGAAACAAGAGACTCAGACATTTTACAAACTTTCAACAGCTTTCACCAAAAAAATTCAGTTCACGTTGGAGAATGAATCTCAAGATAAAACTTTACCATTTCTAGATGTGTTGCTAATCCGTAATGAAAACAACAAAATAATAACCGACTGGTACATAAAACCTACAAATTCCGAAAGGTATCTGAATTTTTACTCCAACCATAGTTTTAAGCAAAAACTTAATATCATAAAAAATTTAGCTTTAAGGGCAATTAACTTGTCACTTGATATGTATCACCAAAAAAATATGCAGTTAATTGTAACACTATTAAAACAAAATGGTTATCCAACAAAACTGGTTAAACAAATTAACAATGAAGTGATGAACAAAATAGCGATAAATAAGAAAGACAACAAAAGAGATGTTATTAAAAACAACAACAAAAAGAGATATGGATTTCAAGTTACCCTACATACATAAATTGTCCGAAAACTTGTCACGAATTCTCACCACAGACAAAATAGCTGTAGCATATAAAAATGCAAATACAGTTGCACAATGTTACTCCAAATTAAAATCCAAAACTTCTAAATTAGATAAATCGAATGTTGTGTACGAAATTAGTTGTGACTCTAACAACTGTAATAAAGTTTAAATTGGTCAAACAAAAAGATATTTAAAAGAGAGAGAGAATAAAAGAACATGAATATGACATAAGAACACTAAATAAAGAGGAAAAAAAGACACATACAGCACTAGTGGAACACATAATTAATAATCCAGAACACAAATTCAACTTTGAAAACTGTAAAATATTAGGAACAGAACCAAACCTTAAAAAACGATTACTTTTAGAAATGGTAGAAATAAAAATGAATAAAAATAGCGTTAATAAACGTAGTGACATGGACGACTTAAATTCAGTTTATTACAACTTTCTAGAACAGAACAATAATTTCAAAACATAATATTTTCATTGTCTCAAATCCATTAATAATACTGCTTCCCACTCCCTAACACAAATGCGATATACGTACGACATGTTAGATTCTCTCAAAAACCTTCATTACTATAGTAGTTTTTAAAGTGTATTGTCCTGATAATAGTGTTGTGTTTTTATCTTTATACATTTACTATATATGTATATAGACAGTACCGCCAATGTTTGTAATGTACTACCTTACATGACAACAATTTTGTCATGTAAGTAAGAGTTAACATTGATGTAAGTAAGAGGTACAATTGCTTTTCTGTAGTCATATGTAATTTTACAAAATCTATATCTTATATCTACTTCTTTATAAAATTGTAGTGAGCCCTGATGAAGGAGAAATAAAGCTCCGAAACGTTGACAAAAATCGAATAGTTGTTATTTATTCCTGGACCTAATCCAACCAAACAAAAAACAAATTAACCATTAATATTTAAATTTGAATAATAAATATGTATGTATAAATATGTAGTTATTTTGCTGTCGAGTCTCGTTTTCTCTGCTGTTGTTTTTTTGCCGTTTTTATCCTGATTTTTTTCTCAAAACGTTACAAGTAAATGTTGAACATATTACATACCTAAATGTTATGATTTCAACATCTTAGTTAGAGCGACAAATTTTATACATCGTATTTAGGTATATAATGTATATAATTATATACATTGTATTGCAAGAGATTTAAAGTGTTTAAGGTCCATTTCCTTCAATTTTGTTAACTGTAAGCGCTTAAAAACATCCTAGTCCGACGCCGGCGAGATATTCCAGACGGATTAAAATGTAAACATCGTCACCGTAGACTATGTTACGTTTTATTTCCTTTTAGCCAGACGTTAAAACTAAAGCTCGATTTTTGCACCTCGTAACTGTAACAACTTGGACGAATCCGACTTTAAAGCCGACACACATTAGACGCTTTTTACGGCCGACTCGAGACATTACGAATCCTTTTTGTGTCTCGCAAGGTGGGACGGAGGAAAATGGGAATATAACAGTTTCATTGGTTTTAAAATGTAGGAGCATTTACTGTTTTTCTTCTGCGTTATTATCTTTTATTGTTATTACTTCAGTTAGGAGTTTTAACGGCTTCTCGGCCTTTGATTGCGCCTACGGGTATATGGAGTGTTAGCTAACAATATGTAAAAAAACGTTTCCTAAGATATCACATCTAATGTTTTCATAGTCAAACTAATACCACGTCTAATGTTTTCATAACTAATTGGATTAAATCTCTAAAAACCTTGGTTTTTATTTTTAACCCTCTGAGCGGAACACCTTTTATACCCCGTTGCATGAAACATCGGTCATAATGACCGCTATTACAGAAAAAGACGATTACCTGTCTTTTTCTGGGAGTTTTCATACATCTCGATCGACGTTTTCTTTTCAGCAACGGAATAGAGTAATTCAGAACACAATTTAGGTAAAAAAAAGAGCTTATATTTCAAAAACATAATTGGAACAATACACACAAATATCAAAAAAGTGCAGATTTGGAATCGAACTGGTGATATATGTGACCATGTTACAAATTCCTCTAAATCACAAGTATTAGGATTAGGTTGCGGTCATATATTCCGTTTACTGGGTTTAGCCGCTATCTACTTGCTCTGCTATTAACTAAACAATCAGTTTTTTCTATGCTAATCACTATTTGAAAAGTCCAAAATGTATGAGATGTAGAACTAGGAATAGTGAGCATTACGGTTTCATCCAAAAGAAGTTCATCTTCTTTCAGCAGTGAATGACTGTCCTCTTCATCTCTTGGAGCAAAAATATCCACATTTTTAGAAACGGACGAATCATCTGTGTCTATATCCGAGTCAGACTTCGTCTTGATGAACCTGAGATAATGCGAGGCTTACTAGACTCCTTGTGCGTTTTTTGACATTTTTGATGATGCATTTTAGGTCAGTAAGTAGCTTAAAACAAAAAATAAAAGAATGGCTGGAATGGTACTTAGAAGAAAAAAAATATTGCTTGCAGAATCATGATACAGAGAACACCCGTCATTTTAACCGGCATAAGAATTATGTTCCAGATGAAATATCGGTCATAATGACCAGCAAAGTTACAAAAATAGACTTTCCACAAAATGAGGAGCAGCCGCACCCCACCGAAGCTATCTGCGAGTTCGAACTGGTCCAACTGAAGGTGTCACCGAGTGCCAACCCACTTGTGCTGACGCACGCGCTCCTGGCAGTGATAATGGGAGCCATACCAGTCGTAATGTCCGATGTTCCGGTCAGAGAACATGAGATTTCGATATAACCCTTGCGGTCTTTGTGACATTTATGACCTATAAATTCTTTAAGATTTTTATGACCTATGTGACCTTCATGCTTATTATTTATGCGTATTAGATTACCGAAGGAGAGAAGGAATTTTTTAGATGTTTGTCCCCTGTATAATTACTGATATGTATGTTCTAGATTTTGTTTGATCCAATTTGAATGCGTATCCCCTTCAACCCTTCAATACTCAATACGTGGATTACTGTGAGGAATAGTTAATTTTTGGGTCCGCAAAGATTTTATGTCTCGGTCGTTTTCTATTTAAAGTTAAGCAGTATACAGGGTGCTTCACGATGAGTGGACTCATCGTTTGAGCAGAACTACAAATAATATGTAATCTGTAGGTATCTGAGTGTCTGAGCCTTGCTTATTTGAAGTAGAATAGAGACAAACTCTATTTTATGGTTTCGTTCGCTTGCTTGTTCCATTTATATCTTTTAATTTTTTAATAATTAATTTTGAATTACATCATGTTAGTTATCAAAATGGTTAAAGCCGAAGTTAGTAATATTGCATCGGGTGCAATATCGGGTATGCTATGGACAATAAAATTACATCATAACAAGATTATTTTGTGTGTCAGATTAACTACGATCGTAGATTGTCACAACAGAAGGTTGTATTTTTTTAAAAAAAAGAGGAAAACTAATCTTATAGGTATTTCAATATACGTTTTTATATGCATGAATAATTACGTAATTGTTAATAGAACACGCAGATTATTTAATTTTCACTTTGGCAACATTTAGCAGCATTGGTTTAAGCCCTATGAGATAAATAAATTTACAAATATTCTGCAAAGAAAATTTAATTCTGTTCGTTCGTCATTGTATTTTGTAATAAATTAATAATATTTTTTTTAAACAAGCTTATATTTAAATGCTCTAAAAAGAAGAAAATAAACTTTAAATTGAATCAATTTATTTTTTATTTTTTAGTTATCGTCGTGTTTTTGTATCTAAATGTTTCTCAACCCGTTCATACTATCCCTAACCTATCCCAAGTTATCTCTTTAAAATTGGTATTGTGGCCATCTTGTTTTTCGCCATTTTGAATTTTTTTCACCGCCGCTACAATTTGCCTAGGGTATAGGTTGATATTAGTTAAGACACGACCCCGCTAAGTCTTACTGTTTAGCCGGACGGTAGTACACCATCTCCTCGAAGGGTTGAACGCAGACGTCAGTTTATTCGTATTCTTCTTAGCAAACCCTTTCATTTGATACCCACATTATGGGAGTGCTTAAAAATAACTAGTCCGCCACCTTGGGCGGTCCGCCACTAGATTTAGAGTGGTCATTTTATTTTTCGTATTCTTCTCAGCAAACCCTTTCATTTGATACCCATATCATGGGAGTGCACAAAAAATAACTAGTCTGCCATCTTGCGCAGTCCGCCATATTGTGTTTAGAGTAAATACATTTTATTTTCTTATTTCTTCTCAGCAAATCCTTTCATTTAATACCCATATCATGGGAGTGCACAAAAAATAACTAGTCCGCCATCTTGAGCGGTCCACCATATTGGATTTAGAGGAAATTGATTTTATTTTCTTATTTCTTCTCAGCAAATCCTTTTATTTGATACCCATATCATGGGAGTTCACAAAATATAACTAGTCCGCCATCTTGCGCAGTCCGCCATATTGTATATAGAGTAAATACATTTTATTTTCTTATTTCTTCTCAGAAAATCCTTTCATTTGATACCCATATCATGGGAGTGCACAAAAAATAACTAGTCCGCCATCTTGAGCGGTCCGCCATATTGGATTTAGAGGAAATTGATTTTATTTTCTTATTTCTTCTCAGCAAACCCTTTCATTTGATACCCATATCATGGGAGTGTACAAAAAATAACTAGTCTGCCATCTTGCGCAGTCCGCCATATTGTGTTTAGAGTAAATACATTTTATTTTCTTATTTCTTCTCAGAAAATCCTTTCATTTGATACCCATATCATGGGAGTGCACAAAAAATAACTAGTCCGCCATCTTGAGCGGTCCACCATATTGGATTTAGAGGAAATTGATTTTATTTTCTTATTTCTTCTCAGCAAACCCTTTTATTTGATACCCATATCATGGGAGTTCACAAAATATAACTAGTCCGCCATCTTGCGCAGTCCGCCATATTGTATATAGAGTAAATACATTTTATTTTCTTATTTCTTCTCAGAAAATCCTTTCATTTGATACCCATATCATGGGAGTGCACAAAAAATAACTAGTCCGCCATCTTGAGCGGTCCGCCATATTGGATTTAGAGTAAATTAATATTTCTTCTTAGCAAACCCTTTCATTTGATACCCATATCATGGGAGTGCGCAAAAAATAACTAGTCCGCCATCGTAAACCGTCCGCCATTTTGAATTTAGAATAAATCAAATAAATCACACCACAGAAATTGACATTCTCCCTCTAAGAGTCATTACAACTGTGCAGAGGAGAATACATATGGAAAAAGACGTAGGACACACAACCAAACCCTGTGACAGGTGCCAATTGCCACAGGCGGGATTCGAACCCGCGCGGATAATAGCTCTCGGTGTAATCGCCATCTACTCACCTGGCACTTTACCCACTGAGCTATCGCCGCGGCTAAGAATGACATAACTTAACTAACCAATCTAAATGTGTATGCAAAATTTCATCTCAATCGGTTGAGGATAACTACTTTAAAATTCAGTTGCAAGATTTGACCCGAACATACAAACAAACAAACAAACAAACAAACAAACAAACAAACAAACAAACAAACAAACAAACAAACAAACAAACATACATTGCAAGTTAAATAAAAGCTTGTAAAATAGTTACCTACCCAACAAGCCAAATGATCATAAATGTATACTTCGTCTTTTTCAAATGATCTACATTTATCTGTGTTAAATCTTTTTTTCTGACTTCACTTCAGTAACTGATAAAAACAGAGTAAAACCAAAAGTGTGCTTAAAATGAGCTCCAGTTGTTGTTTACAGTCGTAGTTTAGTTTGCCAAAGTTTCGGGAACAACCATTGAACATCCATTTTCATTCCCACAAAGTCTCCATATGAGACTAGTTAGCCCATTTGAGCATATCAGAGAAGTCACATACACCCAATATAATGTACTAAGAACATAATGAGTGCCTGACAAGAAATACTCTTTAACGGGTCTTGGAAACTTGTAACATATATTTTGCTTAGAGATCGATTATTGCTTCAGATTGTTTCCTTCTTGTAGAATAAGAAATAAGACAAGAGTAGACATCTCTTTTATAAGGTGATATCCTAATTTGTATAAGAACTGGTTAAATATCTGTATTAAAATGAATAAACTGTACAATTTTACAACAGTCATGGTATTTTAGAAATTAAAAAAGGAATAATGTACGAGGTATGTAAATTAAGTAGTAAGACTGATTTTTTTAAATTTTATTATTCGAATAGAATTACAATTCAGTATTGTCTTCGAGGTGATTGTCGATTGAGGTGATTTTTCAATCTCGTAAAGAGAAAAAAGTCACAAGACTCAATTCAAGCGATTAAGAGGAGGTTCTCATTTGGAGGACCCAAAACAACGTCATTTTCTCGAATATTTTTCTAACAGAGGGAAATAAATTAGACACTCAAACTTTTTGTCACTTGTTTAGTATGTTATAAAGTACAAAAACAATTTTTTTATTTTTAAAAAATTGTGACAATAATTTTCTACACGCCTTGTAACGTGACCGTCTCCAAAAAAGGTACCATACTGGTGGCCACTCTAGCACCTCCAAAAATTATCAAAAACCAATATTCGAAAACTATTTATAAACTATATAAGTGTAGTTGGTGCCCCTACTAGAATCATCCATGAAAGTCAAAATTTACCAAAATGGCGGGCGTTTGAATTTTTACATACAGTTTTTCACGATTTTTCGCTCTTTAAAGTACTGTAAAAAAATAATGCATATATGATCTTGATTGTAGTAGGGGCTCCAATAACTCAAACCTACTTTAAAATAAAAAAACAAAAGAGGCGATCCGTCAAGTAGTTTTTGAGAAAGTTTGGCCAACTGAAAAACACGATTTTTCAGGAAACGCGATTAAAGATTTCATCAACGATTTTTCTGTGTTAACATTAAAATAATATACTAGAGTCGTACCTTCGAATTTTTCGAGTCATACATGCGACATCTGGTGGTACTTTTGGGAACTACTTACTTACCATTGTATGGATATATGGACGCGTTATTCCAAAATATTTACATATATAAACTACCGCCCGATTTCAATTTTTGACTAAAAAGGTGAGTCTCATTTTTTTTCCATAAATTAAAAAACATAAATATATTCGAACAAACGGTTTTGGGAGTATATTCTACATATAATTTACTACAAAAAAAATGAAAAAAAAATCGATTTTTTGATCGGTCCTGATGAGAACATCCCCTTAAGGAGGCTGAGAAGCCATAGGAATATTTTTGCTGGTTAAAAACTTGGTTACTGAAATGGCTGTGTGACAAGGCGCATTGTCGTGATGCAACATCCAGTTATTCTTGATATTTGCTGTCTCACGCATGAAGTTTTTTAAGAACCTCTCTGTAAAAGTGTTGATTTATTTTTTTGCCTGGAGGCAAAACTCATTCTATCGACATTTTCATCAGTTCTTGAAGAAGAAGGCCCTCCGCTTCGTGGTTCATCTTTAATCGACTCTCTTCCTTCTGAGAATGCCTTAAACCATCGAAAAACCTGAGCTCTTGAAAAGAACGCTGTCTCCGTAGACGTGTTGAGGTTTTGGAAAACTATCCGTTGCGCTGTGTCCAAGACTGAAGCAAAACCTGATAGCATAGTATTGCTCAAAATTAATATCACTCATTTTTAAAACGCACTAGAACAAATCGGTTTACGAAAACAGTCACAAAGAACAAGCAGATGACTCTAACAAGTTCAAACTTGTACTGTAGGCGCATGACATGTCAACTTACCATCCTTCCGAATCCCGTCTCCGCAGTGTTGCTAGATCGGGCACTACGTTGCCAGTTTCATTACTTAATTTACATACACCGTATAGATCACCAGTCTCTATTAAAGAGATTTAACTGTATTTTGTTATATGATAGGCGAACATTAATTTCCATTTCAGTTCTTTATAAACCAGTACATAACGATATTGATTGTATGACACTGTTAAGGATTATTAATTTCCAGATACCATTAATTTCCAGACTCTTTTCAAGACCCAATTCAACATTTTACTGTGAAACGCCAGAATCTGCAGATCCCCTATTTCTATCATATGTAAAGCTATTAACTCTATTTGTCATCGATGTGATATTAATTTCGATACACTAAGTAACATTACTGACTATTTACTGAATGTCTAACTTCAATATGAATATGTTTCGAAAATTATGACATGCACTGAGTCTAATTCTGAAGACGTTTAAAATCATTTTATGGTAATTAGCGCTCTAAAAATAAAAAATTGGTCTAATACAGTTAACCATCCCGTACCTGGAGAGCTGTAAATAACAATGGGGGTGAATTAAAGGGCGTTATACGTACACTTCAGGCCTTGTCGGGCTTTACAGTCCGATCCGCTCGGGTGTCGGATAAGCCGGGAGCTTTTGTGCTCGGGGACAATGAAAACGCCTTTCAATTCCGAGGTCACATACACATCATTCGATGGCGTTCGACATTCCGCAATATATCGGCCGATACCGGCGTCCTAATTCTTTCGGGCTGAATTAAGAAGAGGTCGGATTATGACCCTCGGATTTTCTCTTTATTCCCCGGAGAAGGTGGACATTTCTTGTAAACGGTGACGGGTTCAAGTAAAAAAGTCTTTGGACCAGCTCTCCTTTGTGTCAGTGAAATTACAGTGCGGTGCAATGGTTTCAATTTATAACACAGGTCTACAAAAAAAAAAAAAGCTCTGTCTTTGCGATCAGACCCATCATTTCCTGTGTATTTTGATGCACTGAAACCAAATTTGGCAAAAAAAAATTCTACCGCATCAATTTTTTTCTCTTCACCCCCATATAACCCCCCATAAACTCTTATAGAGGAAATTTTTTTATAAAAAATTTTTATTTTAAATTTTTTTGGGTCGCTGATCAAGAATCTGAAGTCAAGAATAAATTTCGACTTAATGACAGCTGTCAACAAGCTGTCAAATTTCACTAAAAAGTAAAAAGTTGATATTAAATGC
Organism: Aromia moschata; assembly: GCA_029963805.1. Lineage (NCBI taxonomy): Eukaryota > Metazoa > Arthropoda > Insecta > Coleoptera > Cerambycidae > Aromia > Aromia moschata. Next base: position 633,212 of record JAPWTK010000067.1, read on the forward strand.
ATATTATTAAATTTATTGGGTTGCTGATTACGATTCTGTGGTGAAAAATGATTTTTGACATAATTCATTTTTAATTCCAGAATCGTAATCAGCAACCCATAAAATTTAATAATATGCATTTAATATCAACTTTTTTACTTTTAAGTGAAATTTGACAGCTTGTTGACAGCTGTCATTAAGTCGAAATTTATTATTGACTTCAAATTCGTGATCAGCGATCCAAAAAAATCAAAATAATTTTTTTTTTAAATTTCCTCTACTATAAGAATTTATGGGGGTTATATGGGGGTGGAGAGAAAAAATAATGCGGTAGAAAATTTTTTTTTGTCAAATTTGGTTTCAGTGCATCAAAATACATAGGAAAATACATAGGTCTGATCGTAAAGACACAACTTTTTTTTTTTTTTTTGTAGACCTGTGTAATCAATAGAGACGTGAAGTTTTGCGAAGTTTTAGGAGCGTTACACTCGCGGTATGCCTGTTGAATGTGTCAGAATAATGGGACTGGTTTCTATTATTTTCAACAATACTTCGGAATGCATCATACTGTCTACCGTCTGATACATTTCGTATTTGTTTTAATTCACTAACGTCTAGCCTAAGATTACACAGGCACACAAAATAAAAATAAAAAATCAAACTCCGGGTCAAAATCACTTATTCAATAGGTATTTTGAGTCGCTGAATCCGAATCCGTGGTTGGTTTTGGTGGGTTGGTTCGTTATCTCTGTCAAAATGCAAAAAAAAATAGCAATGTTGCACCATCATGAAGGCAAAGAGAACTATCGCATCATTTAAAATTCATTCCACATGTCAATTGCTTATTTTTTATGTTTTTTGGGTTGCCATATTCAAATTCAGCCATGATACGTACATTTTTTATAATAATACAAAAAAAAGGCAAATAAATGCAAAACGGTGAAGAAAAAAGGCTAAAATTTGGCTTTTTGTAAGAATAGCCAGTGAATATGATTTTTTTTATTGAAATTAATATGTGTTAACATTTCCTATAGGTAAAACAACATTAGCGTTACGCTCCCTGGTGGTCGCTTAACAAACTAATTACTGGGACATCGTTTATTCAAACGTCCGTTTGAGTGCCATTGTATTTTTGAAAATTTTCCGTTTATACTTGTGTTGTATTCATAAAAAATATAGTACTAGCGTTATTTTGTGAGTATTACAATTAGAATGAATCACTATTGTTGTGTACCTCGCTGTTCGTCCTGGATTAAGAGGGATCCTCAATTAACTTTTCAAATATTTCCTGGACAAGGAAAGCACCAAGTTTCCCTTATAAATAAATTTGGTCAAAAAAAGGAACGTATAAACAGGCTCAAGGCTTGGATATTAAAACTGAGGATAGGAAAGCCCGTTAGTAAATTTATGAACGTCTGTTCTCTTCATTTTGCTGAGGAGGAGTACTTTTATCGATGTAAGTTTTAGTATTTTAAGGTTAATATAAAGCTATTTATAATTACTATTGTCTGTTTCAGCTAAGGATTCAAAAAAGCGGAAGATACTGCAAAAACTGCAGTACCTTCAAATTCATAAAGTTATGAATGGCCTGCATTCAAAAATGTTCACCCTCTTATACACACTTTGAAATTACAGTGCCATCTAAATAATCCATATATTTCAAGATATTCAATCTAATGTCTGTAATTCTACTTAAAAAATGTTTTCAATTAAAATTTTTGCAAAAAAAAACACATATATACCCTGAATTATTTATTAAAACTTTTCAAAATAAACCGATCCAACCTAAAAATGTATCTTCCATAGGTATCTTCTATCAGTCGAAAAATCAAAAGAAAACCACTACAATTATGCCAGCAACTTGTAAACAGAAAACCTTGATCACAAAAGGTGTTTTAGACAGTAAATAATCAAATACTACACACAAATAATAAATTAAAGTGGCAACTTGAATATAAAACACAGTAAAAGCAATGTAAAAACAAACGGCTAATGGCCCAATGATTAGTTCGCAATTTTTCTGCACTGGCGCTGGCATCTTAAATTCTGACGCCTATAGCCTACATTTAATGTTTTTTTAGTAAATCAGCGTTTGATTTCATTATATTTCATAAGTATCAGTAGGTAAATATTTATTTATCCTGTCGTAGAATATGTGTTTAAATTAATACCTAATAACGTTTAAAAAATCAAGAAAACACGAAAACATTAATAACTGTCAGCATTAGTAATCACAGTAGCATCGCTAGCGGTAACATTTCCATGACATGTTACTGAAAGGTCAAAGGATTTGGTGCAAGTTAAATTTAATTAGTTATATTTAAAGTAAAATATGGGGCATTGTATTTAAAAAAATTGAGTTTCTGTGGTTTGAAGTTGCGACAAATGGTAACTCTGTTGTAAGCACCCTGTACGTAGCTGAGAAATAATAAAATCTTCGTTGAAAAGCTTTAGGGTTCCACTAACCACTGTACCAATACCGGTACTTTATTTTATAAAATAACCGTTACAGATAGTTTCAAATATTTTAGTGGTAAAGAACAAAATTCCACAAAATTCAAAATAACTCAAAAACAGTAAAATATAGGTATAGGGATGATGAAAATCTACAATGAAAATCTACATAAAAAATGAATATAATCGAAATATGCAATACAAAAATGCACCATTACATTTAAAACAATGAAGTTGACGCTGACTTTCTGTGTAAGTGGAACTGCAGTCATCTAGCAAATTTTTTCATCAAATTCGTCTATAAGTTCAGATTTTCAAAAATCAATAATTCCTAGCAGTCATAATACTTTTAAGGAATGATTTCGATCAATCACCCTATATAAATGCAGAATAAATCTTATGTCTATTCTATTACAAAAATCGACATCTTCGTAAGCAAAAAACTTTTTTCCGAACTGTTTATACCATTCCTTTATACAGACATCTACAAAAAGAGGGTAAAGGTCACGTAAAGATGTTATCCCCAAATCACTATATAGTCCAGCGGAGATGACACTTATATCTGTCGGAAGGTCCCCTAAATGGTAAAACAAAAACATCAACAAAAACAAAAGAGAAACCGGCCGCGTTGATATATTAATTTTTCCGAATGGAGAAAGAAAAGAGCGCTTCCTTTATACATAAACGTGGAATCCTGAAAGGGCCCCCGCAGCGGCCTACGGGCTATTTATATTTATTAGACTAAGGTCTTCCCGCAACTTTATTTATCAGCTGCCCCACAAAAGGTAAATGATTGAGTAGGACTGATCCTCCACAGACTCTGCGGCTGGAGATGGAGTTGCAACTCCATCCCCAGCCGCAGTTTAGAAACGTTTTTCTCTCCCCAACTAGTTTAGAAAAACGTTTTTAATTTCTCAATGTAAAAAAAATATATTAAAAAAAACTCAGCATAAAAACTTGACTTGTGGGAGACATAGGATGGGGAATAAAAAAAATATCGGAATGGGAAAGGAACAATTATTAGTTTTATCATAACCTTTCAATAGAAGATCAGAAGATACATACATGATGGCCTAGTACATCGTGTCAAAAATACTAAAGCATGCAATATATAAACCAAAAATGGACAGACAGACAGAAATTGTTCACCTAAACATTTAAAGAACACTGGGCAAGGAATGAATATCAAATATATAGACATCCCAAAAAACGTCATCAACTCTGGCTATGAACGAGAGAGACGGAAATAGCGGTCATGTCTAAGCTTTTCGATTATGTTAAACTTTTGACAAGTGACTGTCACAATTTGTAAAATAAACAATGTCTGTCATATGATGTGACAGTCTTGACAAGTAAATAAGGTTATAAATTCCATTAAGAATAGAAATACGTCTTTTTTTTCTCGGCCAACTTTGATGACGTTTTTTTTTTTGGATGTCTATATTATATTAGATGACAGCTAATGATATATAAACAAGCATGTGTATCCTGCATTATTACAACATATATTCTAAGTTTCTACACAAAAAAGGATATAGAACTTGATTTAATATAAATTAGTTCCATAATTGATACTTAATCTTTACACTACTGGCAGATCACAATTTTTCAGTAAACTCAAGGAAAAACCTATTTATTAAGTATTTTTAAAATTTAAATAGCTAAAATATTCATTTTCTAAATATACAGAGAACACTTGTTCAGAAATTAATAATAAAAAATATACCACATATGTTAGTTGGCAGCTGTCAAATTTTTTGTCAAATGTCAAAGTAAGCATCTTAAATCATCATAAAATATTCTAATTTTTTTAAGAAGAAAGATATGTATTTAAAACAGCATGTTAAGAACTTTGAAAACTATTGCATGGACACTGTAAAACTTTACATTAAGTTGTATCCTTGATACCCAATACCTTCTTCATGTCATGCCCTCCTAATCCATGTCATCTAACATAATATTTTTGATATTCATTCCTTGCCCAGTGTTCCTTAAATCCTTAGAAAATGAAGTATTAAGATCTTTAAGTATTGAAAATAATAAGTAAATGGTATCTTGAGTAATTTGACAGTTATTTTAACAGCTGTCATTTTTAATTTTAAGGAAAATTACATATATCATTACTTTCAATATATCGGAAGGGGTATCGATGGAAAGTTGGAAGTATTTTTATATAGTATCCCCACATACCAAATTTCAGCCCTCTAACTTTCATAGGTCAGGAGAACGAGCCGTTTAAAGATCACCAATCACCATTTTTAGCCTACTTTTAAAAAATCCAGTTCTCCAATGATTCAAGCCCGAATCGAATGATTAGTGTCAGGTCTTGTAAATTCAGGTTGTTGTACATTCACTAGTATATAAAAAAAATATATCATTTCGTATCATGTATGTACTCGTACTCATTTCTCTCAACTCCAAATATCACAAAAATTTAACTGGGTGGAGTGCTTGATACCTAAAACAACCCCTCACAGGGATATCCTTGGCCCGAACTTCTGTGATTTTCTACAGCCTTCTGAATATTGGCAAAATTAACAATAATACTTTTTTTTTAAATTGTATTATGAAGCGGATGATTCGATTTTTATTCTTCAATTTGCTCTATTTTGAGAGAAATATTTTTGAAATTACGTCCTTATAATGTAGATAACCTAAAAATAAATTCCTGAGTACATTTTCAAATTTGTAATTCGTATATTTAAGTTAACTTTTTATTTAGTCAATTGGAAAGAAATGAAAAAGGGGGCCTTCTTCTCACAAATCCAACGAACATAAAAAAAAAAGCATCGTTAAATCTTTATTATTACGATCTCTAGAGTGATGTGACACTACAGTTTTGTCCCTCTGTGAGGCGGAGGCGGTCGCTATAATGACCAACAGTCAGGTTGGTGACTCCACATAAGAAATTCATTGAATTTATAAATTTCGCGTCTAATAAGAGGCCAATGGTAATTCACATTTGCCGCCATTAAAAAGTTGGTTTCTGTAATCGTTTATTTTCTCGCTCAACAAGGTACGTCGTGGCTAAAAAAAAATATGGGATGCCTGGTATCCATTAAGGCTCTATGTCGGAATATTTTTATTCGCGCTTTATAGTCGGCGCCAATAAAGTAATAATCGATACATATACTTTCCAGTCACGAATGGGCCGCTCGCCTAACTTTCCCTCATAAAGAAAATATCCAATCTGAATTATACATGAAACACTCGAGAGGACGGCGCATCAGGCAGCAATTCAAACGGAGATTTATTTCGGGGGATACCCGAGATTTATATAAGTTTTGAAACGGCTCTCGTCCAAAGACGGGGCATATTTATATTTCTATCTGAGCAGCAGCATATATACATACCATTACAATATAGATTATTATATATGGACTCTACAAGCGTGTGACTGCAGCCTTTAGAAGGCTGCACCAATTGGACCTCTGCTGATCTGGGCAGCAGAGACTGTGCAATTAGACACTGGCCCTCTTGTGTTTCCTCCTTTGGGAATTCAACTCATCTAAGCCCTCAGCCAATTAAGGGGTTATAACACTGTAAAATTTTCAAAAAACTTCGATTTTGTTTTTACTAAATCAATAGTTTAGACCTCAAAGAACATGTATCTCAAGTTTCAAGTGAAAATTCTAACTCAGAGTATTTAAAAAGAGCGCCAAACGCTGACGTGTTGTCCGAGCGATTTTGGCGTTTCTTCCGCTTGCTTTGCTTATACTAACTTAAACTAGCTCCAAAAAAAAATCCTACGTGGCAGCATAAATGTAGAAGTATATACACACACACATACATATACACATTGCGGTAAATGTAACCCTAAATTTAGTGAACACAACGTGCTCTTGTTTTGTTGACGAAAGTTTTGCGTTTTTCTCGAAACCATGTTTTTTGACCTCGTTGACAGTATAACTCAAAGAGTTTTTATCCGATCGATCTAATTCAAAACGGATTTTGTAGAGGAAATGTGTCGCTATGGCATGACGTAGCCGTTTTTTGATACATGCCATATTTTTTTTATAAACAATTTAGTGCGAAAATTTACGGATTTTTTTTAAATAGTCGCCATTTTTTTCTGATCAAAATTTTCAAAATCCCCTACGTCGGGCCATAGCCAGCAATGTATATTTAAAGAATCTTTTTATATTTTATTTATATTAAAGATTCTTTATATTTAAAGAATCGTTTTGTGCCCTATTATGCTCCGTTTTGCTGGAATGCTGTCAACCACCATTTGGCCATTTTGGATTAGCTGCAGAAAAAAAAACATGGCCGCCAAAAAAAATTGTTTTCAGATAATTTTAACATTAATTAACATATGTGCAGAGTTTCATGTAAATCTGTCAAGCCGTTTGTTTTTTTTATTAATAAAACAAAAACCATATGAAATATCGCCGTTTACAGTATTATAACCCCTTAATCAAGTTAAGAACTGCTCCACATTCTCAACAAAGAGAGGGTTCTACCTGGGAGTTTATCGGCTGAAACAGTTGATTTACAGGAAATACCCGCCAGATTAAGGTTCCTGTCTCCACTACGTCCACGTGGTAGGATGGCTGGATGAGTGAGGTTTGGTGGCTGTTTAAGTTAGCAGTTCTCAGAAGAGTAGAACTGATCCAAAGGAGGTCTGCGTACGCGTGAAACCATCCATTCATCCCCTTCTGAATAACTTAAGAATTAATGACGGAAAACCAAAAACGCGAGTTTAAACGAAAACGGGTTTTTACCTCAATGTTTAAATACGTGGACACATTTATGCCCTGATACAATGACTTAACCCTGTTTTTTTTGAAATACGACAATTTTAGTTTCTGACTAAGTGGCCTAAAATTTTCATCTGCGAATATTTGCGAATTTTGGAGTTCTGTTAAATTATTCGCGAATGCACAAATATTGTGGTGATTAGTGTCAGCTCTCTTTCTATTGGTATGTTGAATGAGGAGGCCCAATAGGCCCACAACAAGAACTTCATTTCAGGAAAGAACTTCATTTCATCATTACAGGAAAAAAAATCAAGAACCATCACTTAGTATGGTAGGCAACAGGGATGAGAGCTCGTATGACAGCGACATGAACTTGTAATAATATGTTGAATAAACAGTCAAATACTTTAAAAAAATATATCGATTTTTTTTTATTTTTTCAATGGACTATATTGTAAAAATACAAGAAACAAAACATTCTTCTCAGAAATCAACTTTTCTTCTTTTTTACTAATAAGCGCTAATTAACTGATCTTACCTAAAACAGACATGTTCCTTTTGGACCACGACACAAAAGAAAATAATTACCAATCGTACTTAAAAGAGCATACCATTGGTCCCTGAAAGGTTGGCAATACGCTTAAAGGGATAGTATAATACACCCGATGAGGTTCCTCAAAGTATCCTAAATGCTTAGTAGTGCGTCTGGGACGATAGAAATCCGAAATACATGTCAATGTCAAACGTAAGAGTTTTGGTCAGTAAAACCGGTCATTGGAGCCACCATGCACCATGCCAAAAATAAAAAGGAAACCCACTAGAAGCCTGGCACGAGTAAGTAAATATGTAATCGATTAGTAATCTCGGATTACCTGAGGCAGCGATGCAAGTATTTAATCTTGTAGACAGCATCGCTGGCATCGTGGCATCGCAAGCATTGTAACGATATTATTCATTAGTAGTCGCTTCAGAGGACGCTAAACAAGTTCAAAACTGAAATATATTTTAGTGGATTCTCAATTTAAAAAAATGGCAATATTTTTTTGTTGACATACCTACTTATCCTTAATATCCTAATCTACCTAACAGTTCCTTGGTTACAGAATTTTTATCTACAGTTTACAGAATTTAGAACATACCTCATGATGATGCTGGTTACTAAATTTATAACATAAGTGAAAATTCCTCGTTAAAAAAAGCAATGCCAATTATTAATCGTAACGATACATACGTACATACGTACAGAATTATACGATTCCAAATAAAAGGTATAACAAAGTCATCACAGGATATCTATGTGACGTTATAACTCCTCCCACTTTTCTTAATACACTGACCATTAACTCCATAGACCGTGTCTGGACCTATTACCCAAAAAAATTTTTCTCCAGGCTCTAACATATGTCAATTAAAAACAAAGGTTTATATAAAAGACATAACTACCGAAAAAACTGAGGTTAGGTTAAGGTATATTATTTTCGACTTAAAAGTGATTTTGAGAAAAAGGCGTTTAAAGTTTTAGGTCTGATATAACAACAATAAAAAAATAAGAGTAATAAAAACACTTCTTACTTGAAAATGGATATGAAAAATTCCAAGCTTATGACGTCAATCTTTAGCCACAACCACGTAAATCAAGTTTAACCAGATTTAACCTAACTAACTAACTCTTATATGATAAACCTTGAATAAGATGATTAAAGTAACTTTCTGATGATGCCATTGTGATTGACGAAACACGTGCTTTCAGCAAACCTGTAGTCTTTCTGTGTTGATTATATTGATGACAGAAGTTGAGAGGTTAATGGAGATTACTGGTCTCGTATTAAATCATTTGAAAGGTTAAAAACGTGTTCCGAAAAAACTCACCTTATAGGATTCATCACAAATTAAGCTACTTACAATAAGTGGCGACTAATGAAACTTAAAATTCTTGTATTTCCTTAAGGAGGCATGACACCCACACATGGGATTTTAGGAAGTTATTACTAGACACAAATGAAAGGCTATAATAGTAAAAAAAACTTTAACTGTTTGCGAAAATTTCAAAAAATGTCATCTCCCCCAGAAAAATATTTGCGAAATATATATATTTTTATTTTTCATTAAGTAAATACAAATTATTTTTATTCTCGTGTCTTTTTCGAAATTTAGATATCTGTTAAAGTTATGAACATTTAAATTTTTACTTCATACATCATTACCGAAATTTTGTAATAGCTGTATTTTTCTGTTACGAAATTTTTTTGTTTTGTGAACTCCAAAGCCTCGAACGGAACTCTGTTATACTGCTGTCATATTTAGGTGATTTCATTTCGAAAATTTGAAACCCCAGTCAGGTGTTGGGTCTTCATTGAGGTAACACGCTAACTAGGAATTCAGCTTACTCCGGAAACTATCTTCCATTGAGCCGCCATAGAGACCTTACCACCCAACCATTTTGGTGCCACAACACTTCATTGTGACATTGGATAGATTTCCTCTTTCTCAGAATCGCCATCTTAATCGTTGAGGGGAAATTGAACTACACTGCCTGTCTGTAGATTGTAGTAGTTTGCAAATAATAAGAGATATCTACTTAAAATTTTCTGCGGTACTCTCCCCAAAGGATGCGAAGATAACGAAAAAATGTAAGATATATGTTTCTGATTGTTTTATAGGTTTTTACCTACTGTGTACAGGTTTTTACATACAGGTGTATAAATTAAGTAATGAGACTGACAACGTAGCGCCCAATCTAACAACACTGTGGAGACGGGACTTGGAGGGGCGGTAGAATAACATGTAATGCACCTTGTTAGTAGTAGTACAAGATTGAACTTGTTAGAGTCATTTGTTTGTTCCTTGTGACAGTTTTCGTAAAGTGTTTTTTTTTTTCTAGTGCGTTTTAAAAATGAGTGACATTAATTTTGAGGAATGGTGTGATATCAGGTTTTGTTTCAGACTTGGACACAGCGCAACGGATATTTTTGCAAAACTTCAACACGTCTACGGAAACACTGTTTTTTTTTTTCAGTTTTTTCGGTGATTTAAGGCATTTTCAGAAGGAATAGATACGATTGAAGGTGAACCACGCAGCGGAAGGTCTTCATTTTCAAGAACTGATGAAAATGTCGATATAATGATTGGGGAAGAGTTAAGTTTGAATCTGTGGATTACACCATTGTTCATAGGATTTTGTGAAATCTGCACAAAAAATGGTTCAAAAAACCTTTCGCATTAGCAAAAGGACAGCAGGAAAGAAAGGTGTTTTGACTTTTTGGAATCGATTCAAAATGATCCCCATTTTATGGAAAGTGTCATTACTGGTGATGAGACTTGGGTGTTTGAGTACGACCCGGAAACTAAGCGCCAAAGCATGGAATGGTACACTTCAAGCTCTCCAAGACCCAAAAAGCAAGAATGAGCAAACCGAAGACAACTGCATGCTGATTTGCTTTTTTGATAGCCAGGAAATTGTCCAAAAAGAGTTTGTGTCTCCAGGCCAAACAGTAAATTAACACTTTACAGACAGGTTCTAGAAAAACTCCGAAAAGGGTCATGCGTGTGGACCAACTAGAAGACTAGACAAACATCTAGAACAACTGGATGTTGCATCACGACAATGCGCCTTGTCAGACAGCCATTTCAGTAAACGAGTTTTTAGCCAGCAAAAACTTTCCTGTGACTCCTCAGCCTCCTTATTCGCCTGACTTGAGTCCTTGTAACTTTTTTCTCTTACCGAGATTGAAAAATTGTGCACAGTTCTAATACGGTAACTACGACCTTCAGTAAATATGACATAGGTTATAAAAGCTACATGGGTTATAAAGTTAATATAAGTTATAATGGTAATATTGGTAATAGAATTTCAAATTCCATTCATTCAACTGCTTAAAATTAATTTTTTAATTAAAATTTTCTTTTGATTAGGTGATTGACAAAATTAAGCGCGACATAAAGATCAAACTCTACCTTACCGTCTTCCCCCATCGGATGTTTTGAGTGATGGTGGTGCGTGCGTTCCCCCGTGCAGTCGATCCAGGCACGTCTTAATCTCGATCTCATATCCGTAGATAAAGAAAGCCGGATTGGGAATTACATCATCCCCCGGAGTCGAAATAAATCATAAGCAAAGGCTTAGCAACGTCCACATTTCGACAGATATCTCGTATTTTCCCTACTCCTTCGGCCGTTTGTTACACAGATAAAAATATAAATATGACTTGTCTTAAAGACGGGAGGCGGACTACTCGGCAAACTTATAAATCTCGAAGATCCCGCGCGTATAAATCTGCGTTTGAATCAGTGGCGTGCCATTGCAGAATTTGCCTTAATGCTGGAAAAATAATAAATTTTGCCAAGCTGAATTTATTTAGTTACAATGAGAGGCATTGAACTCTTTTATAAAAAACTGCTCCCTAAGGAATCACTTTCGCTCAGACTTTCACATCCAATTTTTCCATAATTATTAGTATGACCCGCATATGTAAAATGACTCGTACCTAGTAATAGGACCTTTATGACCCATGACATTTTATAATAACATTTATGGGCAATTTTATTACAATTATAATAACCATTATCACCTATGTTTAGGACCCTTTGTCAGCTAATTGACCTTTATGGACCGTATGACCTACATACAGGGTGGGGAAAAAGTATGAAAACACCTAGAAATTTCGCGAAATTGGTTACAAAATGAAAAATCAAGGTCATACGCCGTGGCTTCAACGAGAAGAATGGTGACCTTGTGTTTGACCTTGGACCTCAATATCAAGGTCATTTGAAGGTCAACTTTGTTTTTTGCAATGGTAACGCAAATTTTTTGTGCCACAATCGAAAAGAGCGGGAAATTTCTCGTTCAGATATGTTTTCAGATCTGAGTTCAAGGTGACCGTGAAATTTCTCGCTCTTTTCGACTGTGGCATAAAAAATGTGACCTTGATATTGAGGTTCAAGGTCAAATCCATGGTCACCATTGAACTCCCCGTTGAAAGTTACTATAGAGTACGACCTTTGTTTTTCATTTTGTAACCAATTTCGCGGAATTCCTAAGTGTTTCTATACTTTTTCCCCCACAGTGTATAAGTTTGTCCAGTAAAAATTAGGGAGTGGAGGAATGACCCTCTAATATTTGAATATTACTCAAAACCTATAACATTACCTCAAAAACTTATTAAAACGGCACATCACAAGACTACCTATTTTAATTGACATTTATATAACACCCCTTCCTCCACCCCTCTGGGACAACAAATAACACCATCAGAAAAGATAAATAAATGTATGATTTATCTTAGGCATAGATGCTCTTATGTATATGTTATCTGAACTTTAATATTTCTCTTACATTTTGTTTTCGTTACCCCTTGGAGGGATAACTAAAGAAGGTGGTGAGTTTTTTACCGAACCGAAGAAAGAAATGAGTTTTGTCAGTAGTTAGATAGTGCCGATTCTGGCTCACTTCAAGGTCGTCGATGTGGGAAGTGCCGATGGGGATGTTACGATCACTGTTATTGTATAATAAAGTTGGTGTCTAAAGGTTGTGATGATGACGGGAATGGCTGTGACGTAATCAAGATGGTTGATGGAGGACAACATATATTTTGCACAATTCTGACATTGCAGTTGGGTATAACTGAGAAAATCCTTCAACATTAAATCTTTAACTCATTTCGAAGACAACCTGGACATGTGCAGTTTTGCATGGACGCTCCTCATGGACGCTCCTGGATTACAGAGACGTCTATAATTTCTACTCCGATGCATACATATTTAATCTAATAGAATCTCGTGATATGCTCATTTGCATTCTGTAACACAGCTAATAAAATGTTTCTGATTAGAACTTTGCCATGTATTAACAATACAGAGATAAAGTTTATTTACAAAATAGATCTGTGCACGTTAAAGACTATGTTTTTATTAGCTACGAGCAATTCGTTAAGTTCATTATACAACCAAGTCAAACAAAAACGTTTTCAGCAAAGGAAAAGATATTCCTAGAAGGAGAGGCCGCAAACTCAAAAAATTAATTTTTGGCTTCAGATACAGATATAACGCTTGTGCGAATAAATACTCAAGAATGGTAAAACGTTTATTGAATTTTATTGGATAAAAACAGCGGTGATAGCTTAATGGGTAAAGCGCCAGATGAGAGGTGGCGATCACTCCGAGAGCTATTATCCGCTCTAAGTTCGAATCCCGTCTGTGGCAATTGGCACCTGTCACTCCTTCTGACACAATAGTAATGATTCCTAAAAAGATAATCTTCTCTTCCGTTGTGTGGTGTTTTTTTAAGAACGTACATGTGAGACACGATAACGAAATCCAAAACAAACGTCATTAAAATTGGTCAAGCAGAAAAGACGTATTTCAATTCTTAATCTTATAAAGGGTATCCCAAAATGTACGCAACATTTGAATTAAATAGAAAACAGTTTTTTTTTTCAATTGTATTTTTTTTATGTACATAGGATGTAACATACAAGTACATAGGATAGAGTTATGTATGGAATAGCACATCGAGTAAATGACCTACACGACTTTGCTGCACACGCACTCTTTTGTCGAAATTTTCCATGACAATTTTGCATAAATGTGGCCTAGTTTCGTTGATACAGCGTTGAATCTCCTCCTTCAATGCACAGGTGGATGTATGCTTGATGAAATAGACCTTTGATTTCAAATAATCCCATAAAAATAAATCCAATGGTGTTAAATCACATGATTTAGGGGGTCAATTCTGATCATCGAAACGAGAGAGTACATGACATGATATGGCATGTCGCACCGTCTTGTTGAAACCACATGCCATCCACATTAATATCTTCCAATTTAGGCAAAAAGAATTTGGTTATCATGTGGCGATATCGAGCACCAGTAACGGTAACTGCTTGATCCAGTCTCCTGAATGTTTCAATTACTCTCTACACAGTTGACGAAATTAAATCAATATTCCAACCATATTTTGTACCTGTATCAGCCAAACTTTCATTATTTTTAAATATTGTTTAACAATGTAAACGCATTGTTCTTTCGTGTAGTGCTCCATTTTTACTAACCCTAAACTGTCAGCTGTCAAACTGTTTTCTTTTTTTTGGTTGCCAACACTTTACCGCACAAATGGCAAATTCAAATCTTGCGTGAATTATCGGACAAACCGACATACACAAATTCGCATATACAAAAAAAAAAAAAAAAAAAAAAAATTTAAAATTTATATTTTAAAAAAATATTAAAAAAAAAATGAAATTAGTCCCTCTAAAATTATTTTTAAAGAAGATAAAATTATGTTAGTTAAAAAATGTGTAAAATTAATATGAGAAAAAAATTTTAATAATTTTTATAAAAATTATTCGGTTTTTTTTTAATTTTTTAATTTTAAAATAATTTATATAATTAAAATTATTTTTTTTTTTAATTTTAACTTTTAACTTACGCAAAACGATTACAAACCACATTCTTCACTTTTAAAAAATGAAGTTTCAACCTCACATACATCTTTCCTCCATTTCTATCTCCATCTTCTTAAGTTTTGTGTTTGGATGCCCGTATTTGTGTTTTTTCAAAAGGTCGGTTCTGGTCTTTCCTTTGATAGTTTCGTTACTGATCTGTTTTCTTCTAAAATTTTTCTAATATCAACCATTTGATCTCATCTGCCAATTGATCGTTCCATCCCAATTGAACTATTTTAAAAAAAATTGATGACATATGCTTCTTTTAGGGTAAATACGATTTGAGTTTAGGTTTTTTAAGTTTTTAGAAAGACAGTATATACGTGTGTATTTTGGCTGTTATCCCTTTACCTTAAAGAAAACGTTATCATCAAAGAACTGGTAAGAACTCGTAAGATACCATCAGTATAAGTGCAAGAATGATATGTCAGAAAAAACCGTTCTAAATAATCTAAGAGCAAAATTCTTTCCTACTACGTACATCCAATTAGTATGAACAATTTCTAAAATGGACTTTATAGTTAATCCTTTATTTTTCATTTCATTCCTAATCTCTAATTTTGCAAACGAGGGAAATGAAGAAAAAAAGATACAAATACAAAATATTTTTTATTGAATTTACTTTTCCTATCCTAAAATAGAATATTCGAAACATTTATTATTGTTACAAAATAAACTATGGTAAAATATTTTAATACAGTGATTTTTATCAACAGGTTTCCATTAAATTTTCAGACAATTTTTAAATACTACACATTTGAACACTATTTTAGTAATTGTTTAGCTAGTAGTTAAGATTTACTCGTAGTCGCGAAGTATTGTTTTTTGCTATAACATTTCATTTACTCAACTGATTCATAGTCAACTTTAGAATAACTAAATTTTTTAAGTGAATTTTATATTTGATAATAATATTATCATTAACAATGTTATGAAAAAGGATATTACGAGTATAATAATACAACAATAATTATAATTAAATGTATACAATAAATATACTTTTTGTTTATTTATAATACACAACTTAAAATCTATATGGTCAAAACCTATTGTTACAATGTTGCTTTCTCTTCTTAATACGATTCTTTTTAGTAATATTCAGATACTTTTCAGCTACCAAATATAAATGACCAGTAGATTTAAGAACAGTTTTATTATTTGTCGAATATTGCCTTGATCACCTCTTGATATCTTCACTGACAGCCGTTGATCTAAGACCAAACTATGCCAATCCTTTTCCTTCTCCAAGGCTAACTTTAATTTGTTGCTCAAAACGGAGCTCACGATGATCACATCAACAGACAAGCAGACATGATTTGCTTTCACTCCAGCTAAAAGGGATCTGATGTCCAGATAACTGTAACATAAAACATCTATTAATAAGTATAGACACAAGCACAGAACCCTAATACAAATCTAAACAATAAAATTAAAAATATACTTTACGAAGTATATGGATTACCACATCTCCTTTCCTCCTCGTCTATCTGCTGGCAGCAGATAGAGGAACAAAAATGAAGCATCACAAACTGGTAAGGTAAGGAGAAACATTTCTCTAGAAAAGCAGGACACGGAATAATAGGTACTTATAAATTTTAGACTTTTAGATTACGGTCACGGTCACGGTCACGATCACTGTCACGGTCACGATTACGGTCACGGTCATAGTTATAATTAGCATGCCAGTGACCGTGATCATTATTGTAAACATAATTATAACCGTAACCGTGACTGCTAGCGTGACTATGACCGTAATCATTGATCGATCAAGCCTTCATTGGCCATAACCATTACGGCTAACCACTTTGCCCTTGTATAAAAGCCTGAAATTCATTCAGAATCTTTCATTCTATGTCCTGCTTTCCTAGAGAGATGTTTGGTCTGTTACCATTTTGTGAGACTTCGTTTTTGTTCCTGCTTCTGCTGCCTGTGGAGATGTGGTGCTCAATACTTCGGTAAATTTTATCCTCATTTAAATTTTTAACCATATATTATTTTGTACTCGTGTTTATTGTTACTAATACATGTTTTATGTTACAGGTACCTGGACCCTAGGTCGATTTTGGCTGGAGTGAGAGCCTACAAATCATGGCTGCCAGTCTGTCCAGGTGACTCAGTTTTGATTTGAGGAAGAGAAGAGAATGGCTCGTGACTTGGTTCTTGACCCACGCCTGACAATGAAGGTTTCACGAGATGCTGCAAGACAATCAACTAATGTTAGTTTACCTTTGACAGCTGGTACATAATGACCATTTACCTTTGACAGCTGGTACATATTTAATTGTAGAATATATTATTAAGAAGCGAAAAAATTATAATAAAAGGTTTTTCCTCTTTTGGGCTTGTATTTTTTGGTCCAGAAATTTATATTATTAATTATCGTAATTTTAATAAAATTATTATAACTAATTAATAGGTACTTATGTACATATATATACTTTTCGATATTAGGATTATTCAATATTGTTTGCACAAGACTTTACTATTGATTTGTATCCCTGATGTTCACTTATCGTTTAAAAAAAATAATAATAATCACGGAGGTACGCTGAGATAGATATCAAATTATTGATTATTACTCACATGATTAAATGAACTCACATTTTGCCATTCTACAAAGAATATTGATTATTAGTATTAACTAGTAATATAAATTAACTGATAAATCTAATCTGATTAAAGTTGTCAGGGTCGAATAAGGTCATTTCCTGATACCAATGACCTAGATGTTAAAAATTTCAAAAAGGTCAGTTGAATAATCAGACCTTGAAATAACCTTGAAAACCGAAAAATTTCATTTGACCTTGCCATGACATTGTTGACAAATACCATTTCGGACGTAAAATTTCCCGCTCCTTTCAAATCCGGGGTCAAAAATAGTTGTTTCCATTTGAAACAATTGTTTTGACCTTCAAATAACCCTCAAGGTCAACGGCGAGATCAAATTTAAGGTTACGGTCGTACGTCCCCCTCCTTACCCAACAACTTTTGCATACAACTTTTTTTATTTTTACCTACCGGCCGAGTTATTTCCTATCAAATGTTAAAATGGTCCACCCTATATATATATTTTTTAATCTGTAATAATAATTTTTCGTGTCGTCAACACATAACGGAGCCATTTTGTAGTTAGCAACTTCAACTCGCGGTTGTATTTATTCCAAAAATCCTGAACTGGTTCTCCGTACAGATCCGTATTTAACAAAATGTTTAAAATAGTTGACAATGGGCTCGAAAAATCGAAACGTTGGAATAAGGAACTGATAGTGCTATTTTGTAGAAGAGAAAAAGTGGCAGTAAGGAAGTGCTATTCGTTTCAAAAAATTTCCTGAAATAAAGGCAGGATAAAGTAAAAACTACGGACTTTTTTTAAAAACTGATTTTTTCCGGAATATCCGGAAAAACATTTTTCGGGATATTGTGCAATTCGTTTTAAAAAAATCTCTTCAAATAAAGAATAAATAAAAAACAATTTTCCTAATTTCGCGTTTTTCCGGACATCAGTTACGGAATTTCCTCAATTTTTAAACGGAATTTGATTGAGCATCAAAATGCTCAACTTTGCCACAATTTAAACTTGTTCGTATCTTTTATAGTTTCCGAAATCTCAATCAGTCACCCTCGAATTTAGGACACGCTGTACATCATATATGAAAATTTCAAATAAATTGCTTAACTTACACTGGGACCGTTTTTATTCAAATCAATATATATTTTCATCGTATACTTCCGCTTCACTACGCGGATGTAGAATTAAAAGAAGACCATTCAGTAGAAAACCAACTTTACGCCAGCCATCTCTCCCTTTTCAGCTCCATCTTCAGACAAATCGCTCTTCACACTTTTAAGTGCGGTCTCGTGCGACCTAATAGGAAGCTCTTACGATATTAGAGACATGTTGCGTTTTTCAATGGCGGCCGCATTATCCCCCTCTTCGCACTTCCCCTCTTCTCGCTCGTATCGCGGAACACGCCACGATACTTAATCGAACTTTTTGTTTCGCGCCACGTTAAACAACCCCCGCGGAAGTAATATTTACCTTCGGCGCGTTTCCGTCGGCGGCAGGAAAATGTCGACTAATCCGCTTTTTGTTTTACACCACGACGAACGTACTCTAAAAAATTGGATCTTGAGGAATTCGAAGTTACGGTTCCACGGCGTAATCTTATCGACGAAATCCTGATTGCCGAGGCAAGGTTCAAATCGTTTTTAACAGTTCAGTGCGCCCAAAAAAATATATACACGGTGTCATAATTAGAGATCGGTTGTCAGTGGCATATTCCAGGAGAGCACATAAATGAATAATGCAATTCGAAATGAGAATTACAATTCAGTATTTTCTGCTTCAAAATAACTTCTCTGGGAAGTCACACAACGCTGGAGACGGTTCTTAAGTTCCTCAGAGCAGGACTGGAACTCATATACTGAAACAGCCTTCAGCTGGTCGGTTACAGCCGTTTGAATGTTTTCTGTTGTCCCAAAATGACGTCCCTTGACTTGATTTTTCAATCTCAGGAAGAGAAAAAAATCACAAAGACTCAGTCAGGCGAATAATGAGGCTGAGGAGCCACAGGAATGTTTTTACTGGTTAAAAACTCATTTACTGAAATGGATGTGTGACAAGGTGCATTGTTGTGATACAACATCCAGTTGTTCTTGATGTTTGGTCTCACACCCGTGACCCTTTTTTGAAAATTTTCAAGAACCTCTCTGTAAAAGTGTTGATTTACTTTTTGGTATGGAGGCACAAATTCTTTGTGGACTGGCTATCCGCTATCCACATCCAGGCTATCAAGTAAGCAAATCAGCATGCACTGATCTTCGGGTCGGGTCGTACTCAAACACCCAAGTCTCATTACCAGTAATGCAAGTTCCATAAAATGGAACATGGAACATGGATCATTTTCCATCTATTGCAAAAAGTCAAGACACCTTGATTGACTCCTGATATCGTTTTGTTCCTGCGAAAGGTTTTTTGGAACCATTTTTGCGCAGATTTTTCTCATCCCCAATTCGTTAGTCAAAATCTAATAAACGGTGGTGTGATTCAAATTTAACTCTTCCCCAATCATTGTTGTTGTTAACCGATGGTCTGAACGCACAAGAACCCTTAAATGCCTTAAACTACCGAAAAACTGGGCTCTTGAAAAAACGCTGTCTCCGTAGGCGTGTTGAGGTTTTGCAAAAGTATCCGTTGCGCTGTGTCTCAGTCTGAAGTAAAACCTGATAGCACACCGTTGCTCAAAATTAATATTACTTACTTTTAAAACGCACTAGAAAAAAACGGCATTCGAAAACAGTCAAAAAGAAAAAACAAATGACTCTAACAAGTTCAAAACTTGTATTAGCTACGCAAGGTCTCCGCAGTGTTGCTAGATCGGGCGCACGTTATCTCATTACTTAATTTACACACCGTAAGTGTAATCAATAAAATGATAAATAACAAGGTGAACGTCGTGCATGTATAAAAACAAGTTGCTGTGTCGTCCGCAACCGGAATATAAATGACCTTGAAGATAGAGAGCATTGGGTGTTGAACGCAAATTGAAAAAAAAATACGCTAAATTATCATTAAATATAGGTAAAGGAATGCTAACATAGATGGATTCAGTATTTAATTCTACATTAAAATGTGAAATAAAGTATGAGGAAGTTCTGTCTAAAAAAAATATTTTGGATGGTTTGAAGTTTGGCTAAAGGGTAGTTTTATTTTAAACGCCTTGTACATAATTGAAAAATAATAAAGGCATTGCTGTATAGCTTTATATAGGCCTAAATATTCGCACTTCAAATTTAAAAAAACCGGTCATCTCTACAAGACCCAATACTTTTGACAGTCAATGTTAACCGGAACAGTGGTCTGCCCAAAAATAAGCGTTGCGGAAAAACGATTTTAAGGTCTCAAAACGTTCGTATGCCAAGAGCTTTCGAATAAAAATGGCCGTTTTAGAGTTTTTTTTTTTTTAATTGATTATATCATAATTGTTTTCAATTAGCGAACATAAATTGGCGCCTACACACAGATATATCAAGAAATAGCTCAATTCCGGGCATGTACTCGTAGACCTCTGTCTATATAACATTTTAACTGCAAATATTAGCGAACTTGAAAAAAATATTTTTTTGCCTAAATTAACTAATCTAATGTTTTTCGGTACGCTGAATTCGATTTTTGGAGTCCAGAATTAAAAAAAAAAATGTGTAATGAAATAGGGCCAATACTTGACCATTTTTTAACCATAATTTTCAGTCTAAAACGAATTTTTGTCTCACAGTAACTATTTGAATGTTTACCAAGATGGCAAATTCGATTTTTCGCTTCTTGAAATTAAAATGTCAAAGGGTGATGAGATAGGGCCAATATTTGACATTTTTTTATACTTTGCATTTTTTGACCATAATTTTCACTCTAAAAGGCTTTTTTGTCTCAGAGTAACTATTTTTATGTTTATCGACATGGAAAATTTGATTTTTCGGTTCCTGAAATTAAAATGTTAAAGGGTGATGAGATAGGGCCAATATTTGACAATTTTTTGGCATACTTGGCATTTTTTGACCATAATTGCCAGTCTAAAAGGATTTTTTATTTCAGAAAAACTATTTTTATGTTTATTCGATTTTTTTTCTTTCATACAATGAACTTACTTTCATAAATCTTCTAACTTAGTTCAAACCTAACAAAATTTTGGGTAGACACTAAAAAAACTGTTCCGGTTGAAAAGAAATATCCCATACACATTTTTTTTTTCATTACACGTCTACGCCACTGTCTAAGCATATTTTTAAAACAAACAAAAAAAAATACTTGATCTAGTGCAGACTTGAACCCGGAATTCTCGGATAACGAGGAAGATGTGTTACCGCTCAAATATCCGGGATGTTATGTGGTACCTTCCAAGCCAAATTTATCAGTAAAGGAGAAGTGTAATACACCGAGCGTCTCTTTTGACAAATATTTTGATTCAATTTTGATTTTAAGATTATATTGTCGTCGAAAGTTCGTAAGTGTGCAAGACCATCAGAAGTGCAACCATCAGAAGTGGTTGAAAATTGAGTTTCAGGATTTGTTAAAAACATAATACAATCTATATGTCAAGCTTATACAAACGTGTTAACAATTGATGTGTCCAAGCATTTTGTCAAAAAATACTTATTTTGAAACATATTTTATTTGTTCCAGAAGTTTTCCTCAGAGTGTACATTAATTCCTCGAATTTGTTAGGTAACATCTTTAGCTCCCTCGCTCTTCTCGATCATTGAATTAAAGCCATTACGAAAGCTACTGCCGCTTCCAAACCTGCATTACCATTTACCTCCCCAAGGGCTCAACGCCATCAGCAGATCCAGCTGTTCGTCGAATATGTCGCCATTTAGAAGCAGACAATCTGATGCAAACCAACAGTTCGACGTACATAAAAATAAACGTAAAGATTTTAAATGACCTTAGCGCGACTCTTTATAGAGACATTTTCAATTCGCGATATTCAGTCCAACATTATTATAACACATACGTGCAGTTGGAAGAAGTAATAACAATTGAATATCGATCGTGGGGAGTTGAGCAAAACAGATAAGACACTATTTTGCCGAGTGTATACTCAGAGTATACTAACTGTATTGTTCATAATATGTTGTATACATGTAAGTAAAAGAAAAAAAAATAACAATAATAACATATGGGGCATTTCACGCCAACTAAGTGAGAAATTTCTGTTTGAAACATATCACAATCGATAGTACTTGCTAAAAAACTAAGTTCCCTAAAATTTTAGATTTTTTGAGCCACAAGGAGAGGGACTTTCGTTTCGACTAAAATTTCAATCTTTCTCAATAAAAAAATGAAAGAAAAATAAAAAGGAGGTTGCAATGGTTTTCGATGTGTTTTTTTTGCGTAGAATACGATAAAAATATTTTCAAAATTATTGGGGGTAGTTTTCACCCTTATTTTGAGGATTGAAAGTTTAAAATCGAAATTTCGAAAAGCATGACACGATTTATTTTCAAGTTTTTTTTTAATTTCCTTCTTTTTTTTGTACTTTCGATTAATTTTTAATTAATTATGAGCGTCGACCAGAAACAGACCCAAAAACGGCCCAAAGGTGAAAAAAACGTGGTTTTAGCGTATTTTCTCATCCTGTGAGATAGTAAATGGCAAGTGAATAATATATTCCAAGGTTTTTGGGGTCACTGATTACGAATCTAACGTAGAAAATTTCCCGTAGAATACGATGGTATTTTTTAAATTCCAAAATTTGGCGATTTTTTAAAAGTTGACTACCATACTGGATCCGCCATTTTGTTTTTTGAAAATCTGACGTTAGTTTCGTAATCAGTGACCCGAAAAACCTTAGAATATATTATTCAATTATCTCCCAGGATGAGAAAATATGCTAAAAACCACGTTTTTTCACCTTTGGGCCGTTTTTTTGGGCCAGTTCCTGGTCGACGCCCATTATGATTTAAAAATTAATCGAAAGCACAAAAAAGAAAGATGAATAAAAAAAATTTAAAAAGAAATCGTGTTATACTTTTCGAAATTTCGATTTAAACTTTTAATCCTCAAAATAAAGGTGAAAACTACCCCCAATAATTTTGAAAATATTTTTATCGTATTCTACGCCAAAAAAAAAAACATCGAAAACCATTGCAACCTTTTTTTTTAATTTTTTTCATTTTCTTACCGAGAAAGATTGAAATTTTAGAGTCGAAACGAAAATTTATATTTTCTCACCCTCACGATCCCTATCCTTGTGGCTCAAAATGCTTCTCCATTGTAGGAGTAGTCCTACATGTCCTGAGGAGTAGTACCATCGAACATAAACAAGACTAGAAGGTCCACTCTAACGCACTCTCCTTGCCCCGTCCCCGATCTCAGCGGTTGTCGGCGGCCGCGCTCATACCGGCAGTCTGAGCATAAACCTGAAGTTAAGTCGATAGCCGCGGGCAGTTCGCTATACCGGACGGATCCTACATTTATTGATATTTATGTGGCTTATGGTTCACAATTTATGAATTATGATTATTTAATAAAATATCTGACTTCATAGTGACTTCATATTGCGCTTAAGATGACATATTATTTTTTTTATTGGTTATTTATTGACATTTTGTAACTAGTGCTTTAAACTATTTGTTAGTAAAAAATGACATTGTGTTCTGTTGATGGTTGTAACAGCAGAGCCGCATCTGAAATATCATTTTTTTCCAAAGGATGAAACTAGGTAAGATCGATGAGACTAGGTATTTTTAAGTTTTACCTATAAATGGTATATTATATATGTTATGTACTATTATTTATATACCTACCTATACATATTTTCATATTTTCAAAATAATAATAATAGTCTGTTTTTTGTTTTTATTTTTGTAAAATCAGACTAACTATATAATTTGAATTAAAACATATTTGTTGTATATTTATTTACCAATATGTCCGTTTTAGATGCCAAAGTTGGAAAAAATCTTTAGGATATATAGGATACGCATAGATATGCAAATCTTACACCAGACAATGCAATTTAGGATAAAAATTTGTAGTTTGCACTTTTCTAAGATAGCTTCGTAGGTTTAAAAAGTTAAGTTAAGTTTAAAATGATTATATCATGCCGATGGAGCAAACTGTATGAATGCCATTAACGAAATTGATATTAAATATTAATCCGAATTTAGTAGAAAGCTGTAGAAAATGTATTATTCCACTGTCAACACCACATAATGTTATCTTATTAAAAAATGTCTGGTATAACATTCTTGTCCGGTATGTCTAGAATTTATAAATGGAAATAATTTAGAAACAACGGAGTATAATTTAAAAACAAATTTTAGATAAAGTCAAAGCTTACACTACTGCAAATTTACCATTCGGCGGGTTAACAGTGTCTTCACTTAATACAGTGGAATACATAGTGCAACTAGAAAAATATATTCATTGAAAACTTCAATAAACTGGCCTCAGCCGATTCTATAGGGACTAATATAAAAATTATTAAAGATGTAATTTTAGATTTGAAATTTAGATCTATCTAATATCTCTTTATACTAGGCTTCGTTTATTTTATACTGTAAAGTTCGCAAACCGTGATATTAAAAGTAAAAAAATCAAAAACACTTAATAAGTTAATAATTTTAAAAAATTTGTGAATATAATGTTAATTATCTGTCTGATAACTTATTTGTTACTTATATTAGTCTTACTCAATATTGCAATGTAATCAGTTTAATAAACATTATGATGTTATTCACATTGTTTTGTTCCAATAAAATATTCAATTCAATACAAATCCATATTCACAACATACCAATGTGTATTTTTACCGTCCCCGGTAACAACACTCGCGAATTAGTAAGTCCGCGTACTTATCAAAAACCGTTGTACAGCCATACAATGTACTGGCGATCGGCCTTTGTAAGCGCTCGTACTGTACCAACGGAGAGTGGGTCTTCTAGTCTTGTTTATGTTCGGTGGTAGTACAAAATGTTGTCCAATTCGAAATTTATAGTCTATACTATATTTTTCCTATAAATTACAATACACTTACGGTTAATTGGCAGTTTACTTAAGGTAGCTACGAAGTACTTCCAACGATAAAAGTATGCGTCGCCACTTATGTGACTGCCCTATCTCGTTTAATTATACACTTTTTTTGGGGCAATTGAATGAGAGAACTTTATATTACGACACCAACTCTGTTATTTTATTTAGGTAAAGAACATGAATCTGAACCCCTAACATCTTGTTATTTAGGCGAGTGGGCTGATGAGATTCTAAAATACGGTTCTGTATCGTACATTTCAGAATTTGTATCAGGAGGACCTAACAATTATAGTTATACAATTTATTGTGCAAAAGATGATTAAATTAAAAACCAAGAAGTAAAGTACAAAGAAATGAGTAGTACCAGTGCTATGAATTGAATCGTTAGTTAATTGCGAATTGCGAATTATTTATAGCCCAAACCAAAATACAAAAGCTTTACAAAAATATAGTTATCTTAAAAAAAAAAAAAATTAAATCTTACCTTTTACGATTTTTGCGACATGGGTGCCAGAACTACACAACCGTGCCCTTTGAGTCAAGGATGCTAACTGCTCGCTAAGAGATCAAATCACACTGTTTCAAAACACCTCGGTCTCCTACCTAAAGTCTCTCCTTATTAATCTTCGTCAACGGTTCATTGGACTTACCTGAAACAAAATGCAAAGTTATTTCAATACCACTCTAAGCTAATACTTTAACAATTTAAAATACTTCGTTATGATTACAGAAGTAAAGCTATGCGGACACTTCGAACATAGGAAAAATAAATGATCTATTATTATAATTAGGTCTGAGGAGTTGCCATATCTATACAAACAGTAGCCATATGACCATTTAAAATACATACATAACAGTTTTAATATGTTTACACATATAACGTGAAACTGAACTTGTTAACCATCATGACATTATTTTCATGTGTACCACCAAAGCGTCCGTAGAAACTATTCCTATTTGACAGCATTTTCCCTCGAGTCTCAATATGAACAGTTTAAAAGCATGCTAGGGTCTGACTCATCAGTCAGACTATAGCATGGTTTCAAACTGTTTTTTAAACTCTCTGTCATCAGAGAGTGTCCCTTCTCAGACGTTTCGATCTATACCCATGGCTCGAAAATGAAAACTAGGTCTTCATCTCTTCAGACCAGTATTTGCAGCTAATTGGCCCACTAGGTGCATGTGCTACAGCATTTCAAGCTAAAGTCATAGGTTTATTACGAATGGCCAAATAAGTTACGTTACAAAACAAAGGATTAACAATAAAGCAGTTGGCACGTTCACGGACACCAGAGCCACATTCGTTAGTGGCTCTTGACAATTTCCAGGAGGATGTCCGGATTGATCCTGGAATTTAAGGGATACACGAATACGCTTGGACAAAAAAAAAACACAATCAGCCCTTCCGGGTAAACGGGCATTAAGGAAATCGTGGAATGAGTAGGTAGATGCCCTTGGCATAGCAGGGCTCGGAGGGAGCTTTGCTGGGACCGGAACCAGTAATTGCGCTATCAGAGACAGTTCGCAATTTTATGATAAAATGGGATACTCTCATAGTGACAGATGGGATAAAATAAACAGCTGTAGACAGACAAAGATGTTTGTACCTGCACTTTGTGATAAATAATTGAAATACTGCCTGCAGGTGTCTGCAACTGTCGCAACTGAAATAATTGAGGATCCTAACTGGAATCCTTACGAGTCACTGTAGGCTACATATGGACTAGGTCACCACAATATGGACTATATCAGTAGGCCCATATGTGGAGGTTGCGTAGAAGAGGCAGCGGATACACCTAATTTATAGGAACTACCTAGTGGTCTCGTCCAATACATCCACGCGGCACGCACAGAGACAATTAAATAAAAATCATACTAAACTGGAACAGGATTTATGTCATATCTTATCTACCAAAATAAGATGTTATTAAGGAGGTTGGATATAGAAATGCATACATCAAGTTAATATAAATATTTATTTGTGGCAACTGTATTTGAAACCATTTTTCAAAATAGTTTTTTATCAATCAATACCACAGTACACACGACAAACTTTAAGCTTACAGCTCTAGAATTAAAAAAGTTTGTCCCATTGTTGTTTTATCTATTAGAATTACAAGATTTAATAACCGTGTTTAATTAACACAAATTTTCACGCCAATTATTTATGTATGCACCCAATGAAATGTAAGTATTTATTTATTAGTAATTTACGTACTCGTGTGATCAGGCACGTATTTATAATAATTACAATCAACGTCCAAAATCGTGTGAAATTAATTGCAATCTGATTTTTAAGTTGTCTGTCGAGATCTGTTCAATATAATGCAGGATAATCATGCATGCTATTCGGTATTTTATGTGCACAATTTGTGACGGCTTTTAATAATTTATATAATGTATTGCGGTACAACGTCCATAATAACCTGTTACGTGCTTATCTGCTGTTCGTCATTACGCAGTATACAGTATGAAAATTTAATGATGAATAAATTCAGTACCTCCAAAAATTGTTTTGGAAAAAAAGTGATGCATGGAAATATTCAGTTTCTTACAATAAAAATTTTATGTATACATCTATGACTATATACTACGTACAAAAAGTACCCGGAAATTGTAAGAAAAAAGCACATAAATTGTTATTTATTTATCAAAATTTATTTTTCGCCTTCAAAGTAGGCTCCGTCGAGTGCAATAAATGTTAGCTATGCCAACTTTTAACCCAATCCTCCATACACCGCTCATAGGCCGCCGAAGGTATCACCTTCAGCTCCTTCAGCAAATTTTGTTTGATGGCCTCTAACGTTTCAAAGCGGCGACCCCGTATTGGCAATTTTAGTTTTGGGAGTGGTTGGTCGATCATATTTATTGAGTTTTTGGCCTTGCATTTGGTCACAATCGTAGCTCGGTGAGATGGCGCGTTGTCGTCGTGCAAAATCTAAGAATTTTCCTTCCACAATTCCGGCTGTTTTCGAGGGATACTATCTGCCTCAAAATGGAGAGATAATACTCCTTATTAACCGTTTGTCCATCCGGAAGGAATTCGGAATGTACCACGCCTCAATAATAATAAAAAAAAAACGTCAGCATCACCTTCATCTTCGACCGACTTTGGCGTGGTTTTTTCGGTTTCGGCTCATCGTCATAGCGCCAGATGATTGTTTGCACGTCGTACTGGTAGACCCACATTTCGTCTCTAGTTATGATACGTTTCATGAAGTTTTATGCCCAAAATATCCCTCAAAATACCATGATCTGACATTGTCGATATGTTACACTCTTAAGCTAACTCTCTAATACTCATGTGGCGATTTTCAAGCACCTTGTTTTGATTTTGTCGATGTTATCGACTGTCGTCGAGGTCGATGGCCGACCGGAGCGAGGCAAATCCTCGATGATTTCACGGACCCCTTTGAACTCCTTATAAGATTCGTAAGCCTATGTTTTGAACATACACGAATCACCATAAGCCTTGTTTAACATTTTCAATGAATCGGTACACGAAATTTCGTTTGCAGCACAAAATTTTAAACAAATGCGTTGCTCCACTATTTTTTTCATTGTACAATTCGTCGAGCATACTTGAGGTCGTCTATTACTAACAGCTGCTGTAAACACACCGAGTGACTGATCGCGCTCTAAACAGACTTGGTAATTGAAGAAGGGGCTACCAACCTAAAAAAAAAAAACATTTTACCGATTCCTCTTAAGCGGTTCATTTATATCCAAATTTCCGAGTGCTTTTTGAACGTAGCATAAAAAAAATGTTTATGAAAACATTAGGATTCATTATACCAATAGATAGTTTAAATATAGTAACAAACAACTCGAACATCTAAGAAAGCATTCTACTCCTAATGATAGTGACACGTTCAGATTAATCAGGGTGTTACATTTCAGCATATTTCCGAGAAAGTAGGATAAATACCAATGAATATAGGAGTCAAAATAAATTGCACTAAATCCCATAAATTTCAAAGGCACATACATTTTCATTAATAAATAAAGAATGCAAAATTGTTCTTAATTAAAATATAAATATAGGGAAAAAACCAAATAGTCATAGTTAACTATGATCATGACCATTGTTCCAATATCCCACTTGTTTTAGACGATAAGTTGGATTTTATTTAAATATTGTAGCATAACTATTATGTTTGCATTTGTATGTATTGTATTTGTGTGTGTTAGACCTGGAAATATTTAGGACTGTATCTAGAGCAATATTGAATTAAGGTATGTCTACTTCAACTTCATTTGCTGGTATTTATTTTGCTATATTTATGTTATTTCATTCGGAAACACTCTGTATATTTTATTTTATATTAAAATCCAATTTTATGTAAATCCATTTACAGTTTACCTCCATACGGTTTTCAATAAGACGTTCCATATATATTTTACTTTTGGCTTACATCCTCTTAGATTACTTCGAGGTGATTTTACTGTACGGATGCTACTTCAAAACTAAAATAGATCAAAGTCCTTCTGAATGTATTCCATTTTTACGTGATCCGAAAGGAAACCAACAATGAAATATTACTGGCTTTTATATTTACATTATCCTCAGCGTATTATGGAAAGACATACGTGATGTATACCGAACGAATGAATATAAGCAGAAAGCGAAGAAAAATTCCCACAAACAGAACTACAAATTCTTTGTTTTTATCTTTTACCTTTAAATTGTTGTCAGAACCTTACAAGAACAAAATAAGAAGCGAAACGATGCCTGTAAATCCAATTATGGACTTTTCCGAGATTTAGAGTCCTTAAATCTCTTAATATATGATTGGGTAGGTATAATAAGCATTTACTGAAATTGCTAATATCCTTGTTGTATTCGTATTTAGTGTTAAAACAGGATGGTTCCATCGCTAATGTTTTTTTAACTCGCCAAACAGCAAAAAGGGCGGTGTTCTAAATTAACGCAAGGCGAGGGGGCATTGCTTTATCGAATTAACCCACGCGCGATCTAAAATAAATGCGTTCAGAGTATAGAGTTAGGCTAACGAATTTTTGGCGTTGGGATAAACTTCACGTTAATTTATTTAATTTACCCTTATTGGAAATTTTCCTAATGCGAAAGCAAACTAATCAAACGAAAACCAGTTTCAAGTTGTCGGTATTTATCTTAAAAGTTCAATGGAAAAAAAAAATAGCCTGTTTTTTATTTTCCTTGGACAAAATATAAGACAATTAAATTATAGTATTAAATTAAAATTAAAACAATTCCTTCTTTTTTTAGACTATATTCACTGAACACTTATGAAGACTTCCAGAATTGTTTCAAACAATGAAAAAACATATACAACGGTGTGTACATATGTCTCAAAAGTTTGTTGAAAGTCATTTTTATAAATATATTAACAACAATATTATTCTTATACAGTCTTAGTTCGACTAAACATAACATTTACATGATGGATAAATGACCATGCTCCTCTATGGCACTTAACTCGGGTTCTTACATGGTCCATCAGTCTTTGGACGGTAGCAACGTCGATTTTCCAAATTTTCTGAGACTCTGGAGTCTCAACTGTTCCTCGTTTTGGAGCTTCAGCACCTCCATCATATACCTTTCTGCTCAAATAAGGTCAAAATTCCTCAGTAGACCTCGCCTGAGGAACATTTGGAAGGTTTTCTGTCTTCGGAACAAACTAGCCGTTTGTGGCTAACCAACTTGCTCTTGTTCATCTGGCGTAATGGCACGAGGCTAAGTCAGGCCAGAACATTATTTGGTCGTTGGGATGATGTGAAGATTATAAAATTTGAGGTTTGTGAGGAATTCTTATGTAAATGTAGATCGCTTCACCTCGAACACCTCCAACGTGCGCGTCGCAGCGCACTTTGCCACAATATGGCACACTTTCACACTAAAATTTTATCTTCAAACTTGACTTTGCTTAGAATTTAACTTCAAGAGCGTCTTGTACACTGTCCGTATAGAGACCGTCATTACCTTTGATCTCCGAGTTCGACAACGTGAAATATTTTTCATCATCCATAACGTTAAATGAATACCTCTCAAAGCACGTTAACACCTGGGAATTCTTTTCAACCGAACGGCGGTGTATATTGGAGCCTTTCTTCTTTAATGATGATTTAGATTTTTTCTGACTAATGTTTGACAGTCGAGCGTGAAAGATGTTATCTTCGAGATAATTACGCGTTGACATTCCCAATGTGTTTTCGCTCTTTCAGCCAACCTTCGCTCAATAATTCGGCTTAAAACTTCGGGTTCATCCACTTTGTAGGTAAATTGATGCAAGGGATAACCTGTGGGAATCATTTGTTGTCTGGTTGATTGTCGAAACCGAAATATCTGCTTTCTATAGATCCTAACAATATCCGTTTAGGTACTCGTCTCACCAACTGATAAATACCTCTACGAAGATCAAGCTCGTACGACATTGTATTTACCTTTATTAGAAAATGGCTGGTGTGCCTCGAAGAACACAGTTTATGTTCGATTTATTTCTAACGGATGTAACATGATACAAGGATACATGTTACGTGTAAAGTAAGTATGCGCTGCTACGTTTTGTGGCCGAAACAGAGACAATGTTTTCCAGAGGTGGATGCACTAATAGCAAGTACTAAAAAGTGTTTCTGAAATCTCCGAACCGTCTTCGTGAATTCCACAGCAGATGTCCCAATATTCCGGAACCACCACAGCCGATTCTTACGCTGGAGAACATGGTTGGAGGCAGCTTTTTGTTATTCTAAATATTACAACAGATGAAAAACAAATAAAAGTTGGTAATATTCCCAAGTTCAATCCCAAGGAGGCTGCCGCCATTAAAGAGGAAACTTTGGACAAAATTTAAGACATATATCTGTTGAAACGGATTTAAAAAACGATTTTCAGTTACTATAAACAATTACATGACGCCTTAGACAGAATGCAAGACAGTGCGTTGACTTTACGGCTCACTGCAAATAGTAAACGAAATAGGTAAATGAAGTAGGTAAAACAAAGTACCAAGTGAAGTATAGATGGCAAAAATGGGAGCGCGTTAAAAAATAGATCACAAGTGTCCTACAGAAAGACGCCGGTTTCACCAGATTGAAACAAATTTGTGCCGATTCAGAGCACTTAAGTGCATTCATGTCGAAAGGTCATTTTCACGTGAGAGTAAAAATTTGTGAA
Organism: Aromia moschata; assembly: GCA_029963805.1. Classification (NCBI taxonomy): domain Eukaryota; kingdom Metazoa; phylum Arthropoda; class Insecta; order Coleoptera; family Cerambycidae; genus Aromia; species Aromia moschata. Next base: position 665,471 of record JAPWTK010000067.1, read on the forward strand.
ACGTGTCACGGATTTTCCAACTATTTAGAAATTCGGAAAAAGAGTTGGCGTATTTCAAAGTACCTGATGGTCCTAAACTCTGCCTAAATTTTTTTTCCGAAAAAAAAAAACAATTGTTATAAGGTGCGGAACAAATAAAAACCGTATGCAGCGATTAAAAAGAACATTTTTCATCTCGAAATGGAGAGCTGTAATCGAAAATGTTATAGGACAACTTTTTCGAAAGGCATTGAACTTTTTGGAAAAATATTATTAGAACCTTAAAAATGGTTAAACAAATTAAAAAAATGTTTATCAAAGCCGAGTTGGCAATTGCCTGTTAAATAATAATCATCGTTAAAATTTAATTAAACATAATTTAAAAAAAATTACGCAGTGGAATCCAATTTATTGTTGTTAATTGAACGTTTACAGGAATCACACACATAGTTTCCAATCAAATGAGCAAACTTTGCAATCCAATTATTCGTCACTCGCATCCTTTTTTATACACACATTTATGTTTCGATTTATTTAAAGGATTGCAACAACGATTACCTCGAGGCATGATTGCAATAAGCTTAGAAAAGCTAACTCATTCAATAAAACAGTTGAGATACGACAAATCACAGGTTTTTTCATGTTTAGAGGCGTATACGGCGCGAGCACTGGCACCGCGCGCGGGCGTAACGTCCAACAAAACAGCGTGCAGTTTATTTTCAAACAGCGATCCCAAAAAAAAAATTTTTTTCGAAATATCTGGAAATGTATAACGAGTATTTTGAAAAAAGAAAATTTAAATAAGCGATGGAGAACATTGAATTCTCAACATTTTTTTGTTATAAACATTTTTTTATTTGTTTAACCATTTTTAAGGTTCTAACAATTTTTTCCAAAAAGTTCAATGACTCGAAAAAAGTTGTCCTATAAAATTTTTCGATTAGAGCATTCCATTTCGAGATAAAAATGTTATTTTTAATCGCTGCATAAAATGTCATTTGTTCATAACTTTTATAATAAGTTGTTTTTTTTTCGAAAAATTTAGGACGGGATTTAGTACCATCAGGTACTTTGAAATGCGCCACCTCATTCCAAATTTCTAAATAGTTGGAAAATCCGTGACACGTTTCACTAATTTTTACTCATCAGTAGATGTTGAAAGGTCATTTTCACAATATAAAAATATTTTTTCACCACGGCGATCATTTAAGGAGACAACCATTGAAACGTACCTGATGCTTGACAAGTTTAAACGGATTTTTCCAGTCTGTGAGGTTCCAGCTAGTTAAGAGAGTAAGTTTTGCATGAACTACTGTAACAGTTTAACTGCTTTAATTACTCATTAAATGATCTATTCATGACTCATGACGAATCGAGCTGTCCAAACCGCATGTCTCTAACTTTTTCGGTTTAGACGCTATTTAGAAATCTGTCATCGTTATATTTTTTAAAAACTATTCAATATCTCCAAAACTGTGGGTTTTATGTACCATGAGTTGTTAATAAAGTCGACCTAAAATTTAATGGGCTATCCAAAAATGTACAAATATACAGGGTGTTCCATTCAAAATAACAAAGTGTGTACGGATTACAGGAAATGTAGCATTATCTTGTATGATTGGAAATATTTCACAAATATGGATCATATCATATTTTCCTTAAATTTACAGTAACAGAGTTATAGGAGAACACCCTTAGGTGTTGAAAGACAGAAGAAACCCCTTTAAGAAGAAGAACACCTTGTTGAGTGTTTATCGAAAATTTTGTTTTTTTTTTATTTATCATTGACACCCAACCGATCCTATCCAGTTTGTGATTTTTCAGCTAGTTAAGAGGGTAAGTTTTGCATGAACTATCGTAGCAGTTTAGCTGCTTTTATTATTCAACGCTCTATTCATTTTTGTTTTGTTGTTTTGTCATTTTGTTTTTTTTTTGTCCTTCACACTCAACCTACGTCCTAGTTATTCATCGAAATCCACCCTTTATTACTCCCTCCCGACTTCTTCCATTCTGACAACGTCGATTACTCCTGTTACTTTTGATCCGCGCATTATGTCGTAGATGATTCCCCTCCGGCCATTGTTCGAATAGGTCGTAAGCGATAGCCTCCAGACCCTTTTCTGCGGATACTCTCTCCTTTGTAAGAATCCGCAGTGAAACCGTTCGGGCGGTTCCCGCCCGCGCACAATGGCACTGGCGGTTGTCATTGTCAGGCACGTCTTCACGGCCTCCTCGCTCCTCTATTTGCTCTCTTGAAGAGTAATTAATACTCGCGTCGTCGTTCTGATGGCGTAAAAGTACGGTATCGCCGTTTCTATTATGATAATTATTGCTCAACTTTTCCACAATAGGGAATTCAAAGTATTTAGATTGAAGAGCCAGGCTAGAAGCCGCTCGGTTTTAATTACTTCTGCGTAGGGCTGCATAAGGCTTTCATCGATAGTTAAATTATCGGTATTCGAATAAAGTTGAAGCGAGTCATTAGAGAATCTAGAAAACCGCTAAGAAGATCAAGAGGTTTTCTGTAATTTCAAAATATTACGTCAACAATCATTGAATGGAATTTGGAATGGTGTGAAAATCGAAAATGTTTGCAGACGACAAACGACCTATTTCTAGTATGGATATAATCGTGTACAGGGTGATCGATTTATCATAGGACGTGAGTTTCTCTCGGAAACGGCTGAGACAAATTAATTTTTGTGAATGGTAAATCACTTTTACTCGCCTTCACGCAAAATTAAGGCAAAAAAATATGTCTTAACGACGCCAAGCATCGCGACGCCTCAAAGATTTTTTTTTAACAAAGGCATATTAATTATGAGTTCTTTTTCTATTTAACATTTTTTTTATTTTGATTATTTAAAAAAGTTATGGCTCATTAATTGTTGAGTAATCTGTTTTTCTCATATACTGCTCGCTAAATGAATCTAATTTCTGTAAAGAATATATCAATGTACTTGCCTAAAGGCAAAAAAACTAAACTAAACTAAAAAGACTAAGTTTAGTTTATTAAACTAAAGGTTAGAAAACTAAAGCCAGAAGCTTCTGCCTTTTAAGATAAAAAAATATATTTAACTCCCAAGATTTAACTGTGAAAGTATATGTGAAGAACAGTTTTGGCTTAACTTTAAGTAAATACGTGCCTAATTATTAAAGTAATTGTTATTATTCTTTGAATTCGCATAAAGACAAATGGGCTGCGCGCAAAACAATTTGTATTTTGATTTGAAACAAAAAATTACTGCTGCCTGTGCTGAATTAAGTGTAAATATTTTCAGAAAAGTAACTTCTAATGAACTAAGAAAAACATTACGAGTTGTGCTTAAATAACAATGGTACATATTGAGCATTTATTAAATAATTAATTTTTAATCTATTGTAATTTTATTTACTCATTTGTAGTTTGTATGTTCTATTGTTTATTGTTGAGGTACCTATATAAAGATATTTGTTTATTATAGATTATACAATATTTCAGCTATCAAAACTTAGGTTTAATAGATATATTTTTTTGTTGTAAATAAAAACATATTTACTTATGTATTAGGTATGTACATGTATATATGTTGAACGATCCATGGAGTCGGAAAATTCAATTCCAAATGTTGCAATATTAACTATGAAGGAATTAATAGGGAAATCGGACATAACTTTTGAAATAAAATATAAAAAAAACAGGTAGGTAATTTGCAAAAAAAAAACATTCCGCGTCGCGATGCTTAGCATAATTTGGCTATATTTTTATTTCCCGTCTTAATTTTTAGTAAAAGCAAGTAAATTGATATATTCTTATACAGATTATATTCAAATTATTCAAATTATATTCATTTAGGTAGCAGCTTACGAGAAAACAGGTAAAGCACTAAATAATAAATCGACCATAACTTTTTAAATATTCAAGATACAAAAAAAAAGTTAAACAGAAGAAGAACACACAATAAATATATATCGGCAATGGTAAAGCAAAAAAGGTATGTTGCTGAAAAAAAAATCATATTTTTGAGGTTTTACTTTAAATTTGAGTGAAGGTGAGTAAAAGTGATTTACTGTTCACAAAAATTAATTTATCTCAATCGTTTCCCAGAAAACGGAAAAATGAGATGATAAATCGATCACCCCATACTCAAAAATTAAATTGAAATGAAAAGTGGAAAAAGTGTGGGGTACATGTCTAAAATATATGAGTACCATAAGTACAGAATTTTAACATTCCATTTGATTAGAAAGAATTCATTAAGATATTCATTTATTACTATCATTCAAGATATTATTATAAAACAGAAATATATTTATGATATTTCTTGTGAACTTTGATTTTGTCACAATGTAGGTTGAAACGAGGCAACATTATTACAATTAGGTAAATGTTAGACAAATCAGTGTGTAATCAGTAGAGCGCCAAAGTTTAGGTGACTTAAATTATCAGGATCAGTACTGTATGGACCTTCAGACCTAATGGAATGTAACATTAAATCTGAAAAATTGGGACCAAGCTTTATCCACTGTTGCCTTAAAAACGATTGACACTACTATTATCAACAGTTATATCATAATATTTTATCTTTCAGTCTCTCCAGTCTTAGATACATAGAGACAGCTAGACCATTCTTATTTATTTTCATTAATTAAGATACTTCTAGTGGACTTGATTTATTCACAGGTGTAGGTTGAAATGAGGCGATCATCATCATATTTTATCTTCCAGTCCTACAATTAGAGACGTTAGATAAGTCAATAAGTGACTTACATCATTAGGATCAGTACTTTGACCTTCAAGGAACGAGACGCCGAACTCTACCCACATTGTTCTCTTGAAGTGACGACTACTATAGAGACATCAAAAAAAAAACGTCAATATCAATTCAACTAGGACTGAAATAGCGGTGTGTCTTAGCTTTTCGGTTATGTCAAACTTTTGACAATCGATTGTCACAATTTGTAAAATAAACAATGGCTACATATATAAGGTGAGGTCCGGACAAGTAAATACAGTTATAAATTCAGATTAAGAATAGAAATACTTTTCTTTTCTCGGCCAACTTTGACGCGTTTTTTTTGGGATGTCTCTATATTACCAACATACAGCACATTTTATCTTTCAGTATTCCAGTCTTGGATACAATGTTAATTAATTCTAGTTTTATAAGTTTAATTTTTAAACATAGTTTAATGCCTCATGGAAACAAAGCCACTAGTCATTGTTTTAAATAGTAGTTCCCCTTAAAATCTATGACTGTAGTGGTTGTCGGTCAGTTGCGCCTTTACCTCTATTTTCTTAGTTGAAGAGTAATTAGTGCTCTTGTTCAGATGACGTGTTGAGCAATTTCAGCGAAAGTACGATCATTATCATAACAGGGAAAATATCATAATAGAAACGGTTATCTGTTTTTATGATGATAATTATTGCTGTTCATAGTAGGAAATTTGAAGTGTTTTAACTTCAGGTTTGGCAGAGTGAGGTTTCGATAGACATTAATTCATTTATTCGAATTTTGATATCCGAATATTGAGGTTGTTTATATGGATGTATGAGATTTTCTGTATCCATTATAATCGTATACAGGTTGTAGCCGACATCGGCCGCTTATGAAAAAGGACAAACAGAAGTGAGACGACAGATAAGCAGACCGCATACCAATCGAAGGTCATTGGGAAAAATAAGACCAGCCCACTCACCACCAGTGTTCCTGTTAAACAGCACGGACAACTGACGCATGCGCAATAGCGGGAGGCATTTAAGCGCGCATTGGCGGAACAGTCCGCGCGTCGTTCAAAACGCACAAACTTTGCTATGCAGCGCTCCACGAGAGTTCAGGGCAGAGTTCCGCCAATGCGAGCATAGGTGCTGCCTCACTATTGCGCATTTACTGGTGGTGAGTGGGCCAGTCTTATTTTCCCACTACCTTCGATATGCGTATCATGCTTCTCACATGTCTTTCACTTCGTTTGTCCTTTTTCATAAGTGGCCGATGTCGGCTTTACAAGAACCTGTATATGAAACTGTCGAAACAAAGTGTAGTATGGGTTAACGTCTGGAGGTAGAACAACGTTTAATAAACTTGGTTTCTTGAGACTATTGAGTTCCCTCAGAACTCTGACACTGCCTTTCTCACCCATGCTCATTATTTTAATATCTAACAAAATATTTAATCCCCTAAAATCAGTAAAGGCAATGGATACCATTCCCAAGAAACTATTGCCACTGGATACCATACAGCATTCTTTGTTCTCCTTTTACCATAAAATAGATACAACAGATTTTATCTTACCAGTATTCCATTCGGTTAAGTGGTAAGCAAGTGTAACTTAGTAACGAGCCATCCAAAGAAATAACGTTATCAAAGTTAGCTGAGCAAAAAAAAGTTTTTTCTATTCGTAATCTTAAATTATAACCTAAAAACTTTTTAATCCATGGTTTATAACCTCATTGAATTGTCAAGGCTGTCACATTTTGTGATTATTTTTATCGGGTGTAGAAACACAGCAGTAAAAAAAATTTATCTCAAAAAAACTCATATTTCTATAAAATAAGACACTATTTAAAGAAAATGACGACAGCCCATATTTATAAACATTTGAGCTCTTATTTTAACTGAGTCAGTAAACATGACGCAGTATCCATGTGTTTCACTAATTTCTTCAGACTTCCATATCGCTATAGGGGGTGTTTCAAAAATTGATTTTTTTTAGATACGGCCAGAGAAAAAAATCACAGGGGGCCAAATCGCAAAATCTCGGGGATAATATGGTCTGCTTGTTCAAACCAATTATACGATCTTCCAAAATTCGCTTATATAATTGATTGTTTCTTCAGCAGTCTGCAGATAAGCTCCATCTTGTTGAATATAACCTTCTTGCACTTCGTCGTCATGCAACATTTATACAAAGGTGTTAAGATTTCTAAACGGTATCTCTCCGCATTCAGCATCTCCGTTAAAGTATGAGGCCCGTCAATCCTCCTTCTGCTCTATAGCGGCTCTACACTCCGATTTTGTGAGTGTAGTGGAGTTTCCAATATAAAAGTGAGCGTTATCTACACTCCAATGTCTCTACATTCTGACTTTCAACTTTTTCGAAGCAATTAATATTATTGCTAAAATGGTTCATAAAACCATTAACAGAACTGTAGCCTTAGAGGTTCCCCAGCTCTGAGAATCTCCTGCGTGGATTTCCAAAATTCGTTGGACACGTTGTATAGGGGCAAATCTGTTTGTTGGCTCAGAGGGGTAATTTATGTCTCTAGATTGTCTATTATCACTTCGCCTAATCATTTCAATGTTTTCTTCTGTCCTTACTTTTGGATCTCCACCCCTTGTGTGCGATTGACGCTTCCAATTTGCCGGTGCAAATGTAGAAAACTTTTACTGACCAGCTAAAATGGCCGAAATGAATAATAGCGTCTGGAAAAACTTCCCTTAAAAGTCCTCATATGCAGCTCTCATCGAATATATCCAGTTCCTATTGATTCTACCGGTATTTATAAAATAGATTTTAATATTCCTCTTTTCTTTATTAAATATAAATTAAATTATTTATTTTATAATTCTGATAACCACCATCAAAAGTTTGACAACAACAATGTTTTGTTTCGAGTTTCGACATGACCGCTATTTCTATCTCTCGTTCATAGCCAGAGTTGATGACTTTTATAAATCTGTGTTAGACGTAATCTCGAGTCTTACAGAAGAATTTGCGTACATAAATATTTCAGACACTAGATTTAAAAGTCTGGAGAGTACTTTAAACACGGCCCCTCCTTTTTTCTCGTCATTGTTTTAACTAGTAGTTCTCCTTCATAACAATTGCTTTAGCAATTGTCATAATCAGGCACGTCTTCATAGCCTTTTCTGTTTTCTATTCTGGTTTCTTGAAAAAATAATTAATGCTTGCGTCGTTATTCAGACAACGCTAACGCCTTGGTAAAAGTACGCTATCGCCTTTCTATTATGTTAATTATGGCTCAACTTTTCACAATGGAGAATTCGAATTATTAAGTCTGAAAAGCCAGTGCCTAGACTCGTTGTTTTTAATTACTCTAATTAATTCTGAACAGTTGGGATTATACAGTTTCATAAATGTTTATTTATGGGACTCCAAATATTGCAGTTATTTATTAAAGAACCAAAAAACCGTAAGAGGTAGAGAAAACAGATTTCCTGTATTATTTGTATTCACATAGTATTATTTACATTCATTAAGTTCCTGGTAAGACCATGTTGAACTATAAACGCTATGTTTGTTGTCCATCCATTGTCCCAAGGTGGTCTAACACGGTATTGTATCTCTATCAGTTTATCTAGGTAACAGTTATCATCACCTTGTGACCTCCTTTGTTATATTCAAGATGCTGAATCAGGATGATCGGATCAGATTTAGTTAGGAAACAGGCAAATATACCTGTATGTAGAAAGAATACTTTTCTTGTGACCACATGATTTCGATTCAGTATAACTTCATTGGAGCTGAAATTTACAAAAATGAAACAAATAGTCTGTAGGTAGTGTGTAAGTTATACAACAAAATGTTTTCCAAATTCTGTGAGCTAACTAAAAAGTTAAAAAAACTGTGTTTGCTTAGTAGCTGTACGTACATTTATAATGCTCTCCATCAATATAAGGTTTATAAAAAGTTGTTCGATAGAGGCAATAGAGAAAAGAACGACACTAGCGTTAAGGAAACAAGTTGGTGAGACTAGGTTGAACCTGGACAATGTATTTCTTGTTCGGTCATTATTAGGTGCTAATGTGCCATTGACAGGAGTAAAAATGTGATGTATGTCTGACACTTACTGCTTATGTCATTCACAACACTGATCATTCCTATTGCTTGACCGTACGTTGTCATGACCAGTAAGTCTTTCTGCATTTATTCTCATTAAACGTGAGCGATTTGGATTTTATATATGGTTGTCAAGGGAAAATAATCGTTCCACATCTGCTGGAAGTCTAATGGTGCAAATTTAAAATAGTTCACATGGACAGAGACACAAATTTCACACAGTGATTTGTGTCACTATCAGTTGTTTGTTGTCACTAACATCAGTACATTATTATTTTTTACATCTACAGAGGATAATACACGTACTACTGCCATTTACGAGTACATACTTTTAGCCGCTGTTTACAAAACCCCTTTATTAGCTATCAGTATCGGGGGTATTAACGACCTTATTACCGCAAAATCTGTTGTTTTGTCCAGTGTCAGCCACAATTTTTTTTTACGTATGTCATCTTTGATATTTCCCATAACACCTTGATACGTCTTCTGTAAATAATGTTTTACGCAATATATGGCTACTAGGCAATGGAAAATCGGATACATACATATTTGGCAAAAAAACGTCTAAAGTAAAAATTGTCGACCACGTTCCACGCAACCCTACATATGCAAAACAGTATGCAAATAAAACCAAAATTCCTCTTTTCTAACCGTACCTGGTATATTTTTTATGATGGATATACGAATTTAAATGTCTTTTACATCTCTCGGCGATCACGAAATATATATCGGCGATTGCACGGAATACATAAAATATGTGATCCGTCTATTGTAAAATCCTTTGTAAAATCCTTTCAATCAACTTTTTGAAGTATAATCTCAAATGGTAACGACTGTACCATTATTGCAGAAATCCACACAAAATCAGGTAATATGTAAAAACAGTACACGAATTCACAAGTGACTAGTAAATCTCGACAAAAAATTGTTTTCAATGCGGCGGTCGACCCGGCAGGTCGCTATCAGAATAGCTCGCTGTCTTACGGAGAAAGTGTATTGGTCCCGGTGTAAAGTCCAGGGTTCCCGCGAAGATTTCGTTCGGAATAACATTCTACGCACGGATAGTGGCGTGGGTATACAAAGGCAAGAAATATGCTCTTAAAAAATACGGTTTACACTTTAATTATCAGCTTATATCTAACAGCTTACCTAAGAGTTATCATTGCTCTATGGCCTCCTTTTGATCTTTTGATCAACTTTTATCTGAATTCCAGTCTTGAACATACTTTTGTTTGATCATTTCTTATTATTACTTGCAAATTCTTCCTACTAGGCTAACACAAGCATGTTTCATAAAATAAAAGGAAAACTTCCTGCATAATTCGCCATACAGAAACTAGGAACGTAGAAAATTGTAAGTCCTCCATCATTTTAAAGGGGTCTGTAAATGCAAGCTAAACAGAAGTATTTTTGCAACGAAAATACTCCAAATTAGTAATAGTAATGTAGTATATTGTCTTATTCTTCACTGATTTAAATGTTCCTTTTTGAAAACAATAGAACTATTAGTTGTCGTTATCAGTCGGGTCTGTATCTTTGTTTTCTTGAAGAGTAGTTATTGCTCGCGCTGTCCTTTAGATTTTAGGTGATGGAATCCTAGAGGCGCTTAATTTTAATTCGTTCTCAGCGTAATTGGAAGTACAAGACATTGAAAAATATTTATTAATTACAAATCATTCCGGAACCTAAAATTAATTTAGTAAATAAATCAAACCGTTCAATATTAACTCATCGAGATTCATTAAGTTACATGGACAATTATCAGATGTTTCTAAAGTCATCAATATCAATTTCTACGTCATCAAGCGTCACGTACTCTGTTTATAAAAAAAAAACAACGCTGGTCTGGATAGAACCATAGTTGAGATTCTTTTTAGGTATGGGTGTTACTTTATTCCTGCCTTTTACATCAGTGTTCAACAGACACATAGTCGATGTTCCCAAGAATTATATAAGCTTACGTTTTGTATTAAATAATTTCCAAGATTCGTTTACAGTTCATTGTTCAAAAAAATTTTTTTATTTGACCAAATAATAATTCATTAAACATGATATCAAAGTAAAGACAGACTTGTCTCTATTTTGAAAACATTTTTAAAGTCAAGAACATATCACCTAACCGGAGTTCGACGGTAGAGTATTTTTCATGAACAACGTTTCATTCCTCCATTTGTCTGTCCTAGAGTACATTATATGCTAGCGTATTTTGTAACTTTTTAAACTTGTAAATTTTAGTTAGAAGCGAGCTATGTACTATAAAATCGGTTGTGTTAATCAGCTGACAATAATTACATTGTATACGTAGCAGAATTTATGTTTTCTAGTACGCTTTGCATATTTTGTAGAAATATGACAATGTTTCTTTATTGTAATCATAAAGTAAGTAAGTTTTAAGCAACTAGTGCAAACAGACTTATCAAATTATTACAACTGATAATAGCGGTGCAGAATTATGGACAAACATTGGTGTCATTTACTTGAACTCTTAAAACTGAGGACTCGATCTAATTGGCTTGATTTGTTATTAAAGTTAGATGGTGAGTTAGACGGACATTGTCAGTTCTGTTAGAAATTTGGAAAACAACACCGCACTCCGAGATTCCCGCTGCGTATTACATAAGCCGCCTTGACATTGATCGAGTAAAAGAAACAGGCAAAGATGTAATTGACTTGCTAAAGTTTATTTGCAAGCGAGTAAAGTTTCAAGTTGTGTCCCAATGTGGCAAGGAAATGGGGATCAGTTTAATCATATGCCAGTAGAAATATTGGCAATACGAATTTTAAATGTATTTATATAAGAAAAAAAAGGTCTACAAATACTTCAACTTTCAGAACCTTAGAGGAAGATTTTGACAAAGAAGAATAGAGAATATTGGTTAGAAATCTTAGAAACCTCGGTCCCTGTTCCTGTTTTTCAGATGTTTTTACTTTATTTGATTTTTGTTGAAATGTAGAGCGAAGGCTTCTAATTTTTTGCTTTACATCTAGTACGCCAACGATGTTTACCCATATATTCAATAAAATTTTAATGCCCTATATTTGGCTTTTTATTTCTATAAATTTCCAGTGTCGGGTTCAAAGCCCATACCGGACCTTTTTATAAAGTATTATTCAATATTGTCATTTGCCAATGATTTTACGTATGTATGTGTGCAAGTTAAAACACATACGCCAGTACATCCCCTTCGAACAACTATCCGCATAAATATAAATATAAATATAAATTAACCAAACGACAATAAACCTCTAGTATCCGAGCGATGGCGTAGTTCGAATTTGACATGCGCAGATACTACTAACATGAACATGGTAATTACGTCAGATTTCGGCGAATATCAACAGAGGCGGACTCGGGTCATTAGTTCACAGAAAATTAGAACGTACTAAGGGGCTAACTATTACAAAATGGAGCCATATTTAGATGTGGTAATGTTAGAGGTTCGGAAACATGGCACAAAAATAACTTACACACGAAGCTCATAAAATTTCGACCTAAAATGTACACCATTGCTTTCTTCGTCTCTTGTTAGACAATTGCGGTTTCCTTACAATTGATTAGAATTTACTTCATCAATTTTACCTTTAAACCGACAAAATATTCGAGTCTTACTTGCCAAATTTTTATACCTGCCAAACGGATATTTGGAACAGGTCTGTCCTTGAAGGAAGACTCGTTTTTCCAGGGTATACCTGTTCCAAATTCCTGCTCTCATAATACCTGTTTTGAGACAAGGAAGACTAATATTTCGTCAGATAAAGGCAAAATTAAGTAACACAAAATCAGCTGTAATAAAACTGAAGCAAAAAAAAACCCAAAAAAACCCCCCACAGTAAAAAGTAATGTATCAGAGTAATGTATCAAACAATTTATGAGTTTTAATTGGTAAGTCCTTTTAAGTTTCATTTTTCGTGACCACTGACATTACCACACCTAAATACCGTCGTGGAATAGTACACTTCATAGTACGTTTATTCGAATATTCACTAATGTATTCTGATGTATTTTCTGTGTATCGCTTTGCGCTAATAGTGACCTGAGCCCGACTCTGATCTGAGCTACGATTGGCCGTAACGTTGCTCTTTAGATTTCCGCTAAAAATCCCCACTAAAACCAAGCCCCGCCGGCCCAAGTAAATTCACCTAACTATGACATAAAAATGTATAATTTAATATGTTGTTAATATCCGCCTATGTACACATTAGGCTGTCGCTTACTGTATATTAAAACAAAACGGCAAAGATGGCTGCCACAGTTGGAAAACAAATGAAATAAAAAATAAAGATCACCAGAACATATTTTCTTCAGACAAGTCAATAAACTCAAACATCTTTTTTTATGACAAAGTTGTCTACAAAACAAATGGATAAAATTAGATAGGCTTTATATTATTCCAGACTTTTGCCGTACCCTGTATACCAAAACGTCGATAAGGTACATAAAAAGTCTCACACTTCAAATGTAAACACTCGACTTGGTTAAATACGGGACTTGAGAGATGGACTCTGGACGCTGCCTTTGTTCTTTGCCATTGTTTTAGACCCGTCTGACACGATATTGGTTCCCCATGCAAACAATGAATGTAGAGGTTGCCATTGTTAACAGCGTCTTCGTGCTCTCTCTCTCTACTCTTAGCTCTCTTGAAGAGTAATTAGTGCTTCTCTTGTCATTCCGATTGCGCAAATGGCGCATCGAATGTGCGATATCACCCACTGCTGGTACAGTAATTATTGCTCAACTTTACACAATGGAGACTTCGACGTATATACATTGAACAGCCAACTCGTAGGCTTTTTCACTTTTGATTACTTCTGCGGGAATTCCGGAGTATAGCATAAACATCTGTCGATGTTTATTCGTTGCTATTCGAATACGGGAGAAAAACATCTCGTTAAAAATCCAGGAAGGTGTCAAATTACAACAAATGCTCGACACAAAAGGGCTCTTACCTCTCATTTTTGATCAAAAATTTAAAATATTTCGAAAACAATTGGATATAGGTGTAAGATATTATATACTAAATATCTTTTGAATATCCCTTAAGAATTTTTTCTTTGTTGAGCTTAAGATTTATTGATAAAAATAAATTGTCTAATGTATATATGAAATGTATGTAAAATTTTGTTTTTTATATGTTGTTCGTCGGTCATTAAAAACTATGGTGATATCTATAGTCGGCATATTGGACTATAAAGTCATCTGGATTGGACTATAAAGTATGTACAACAGAGGCCCCATTATTGACCCCTGTGGTACTCCTCTTTTAATTAACATTTTTGACTTCAGCAATTTTCCTGTTTCATCTATTTCGGTTACACATTGCATGCGTTTTTTTTTTTTAAATAGCGTTTGATCAAACTATGTGCAGAACCTCTTATTCCATAGGTTGTAATTTTATTGATGAGAATATCGTGTTCTACACTATCAAAGACCTTTGACAGATCCAGAGATATTGCAACTGTTATTTTTTTGCTATTCATTGAATCTATTAATTTGCACAAAGTTTGATACGCCGCACCTATTGTTGATTTCTTTTTATAATGATAATAAAATAGAGTGATATTCGAATTCTTGTACCTTGAAAACTTATACAACGACACGAAGCAAAGGTATCATCTTATTTCATATTAAGATAGAACCCTACTTATCCCCCCCACCCCACCCAACTGGTACCAACAGCAAATAACACATTCTGCTTAATGAAAATTAATTCTAAATTCATTATTTATCATTATCCAAATCATTAAACAATACATGTACATTTTAGCCAATTACGTTTTTAAAGTTATTATATTTTATTCTGTGTATATCATTACTCCTACAGGGTGGAGGAGGTGGAGTCAGTAGAAAAGTCGTAAATTTTTTTAGAACTCATCATTGTGTACATAAGGAGGTTTTTTATTTTTTTTTCATCTACAAAATTACCCCTTCAATCCTCTCAACACCATCCCCTATTGAACTAAATGGCTTTACTCTTGCAGACTTTGTTACGCTGTACATATTTATCAAATCTGAGATATCTTGCACCTTTTGTAAATTACCTTGGACAGGTAAGGAACAGGACAGGTAAAGACAAAAGGAAAAATGTTCCCCTATTTATTTACTCCCCAAACCCCCAACCGATTAAGTTAAAAATTAATCTCAAAGCGTTCTCGAATTATTATGTACACAAAGAAGGGTTCACCTTTAATAAGAAGATAAACAGACAGACCGACAGCTAAATATAAACTTTTTACTATACTTCCACTGTACTCCATGGATGTAGAAATAGAAGCAAACCTTTATCAGTTAACTCTTTTATCATATTCAAACGACAACAATACATTAAAGTACGGAGCCGACCATACACACCATGTCAAAACGCAAATCATACTAATAAACAGCTATTAGATAAAATAATTAAAAGGAGACTCATCCAGAATACGGGATCTTGGGCATTCAGATCGTCGGTTGACGATAAGAATGATCGGGGAAAGAGTTAAATTTGAATCACACCACTGTTCATCAGAGTTTTACTAACGAATTGGGGATGAGAAAAATCTGCTCAAAAACAGTTCCAAAAAACCTTTCGCAGGAACAAAAGGACATCAGGAGAGAAAGGCTTTTCAGGAGACTTTTTGGAATCGATTGAAAATTATCCCCATTTTATGGAACTGGTGATGAGACCGATGAGACTTGGGTGTTTGAGTACAACCCGGAAAACAAGCTCCAAAGCATGGAATGGCACACTTCAAGCTCTCCAAGACTCAAAAAAACAAGAATGAGCAAGTCGAAGATCAAATGCACGCTGATTAGGCTTTTTTGATAGCCAGGGAATTGTCCACAAAGAGTTTGTGACTCTGGGCCAAACAGGAGATCAACACTTTTACAGAGAGGTTCTTGAAAAAATTCGAAAAAAGGATCATGCGGGAGAGACCAAACATCAAGAACAACTGGATGTTGCATCACGACAATACGCCTTGTCACACAGCCATTTCAGTAAACCAGGTTTTAGCCAGCAAAAACATTCCTGTGGCTCCCCAGCTTCCTTATTCTCCTAACTTGAGTCCTTGTGACTTTTTTCTTTTCCCGAGATTGAAAAATCACCTCAAGGGACGTCATTTTGGGACAATAGAAAACATTCAAATCATAAATTCATAAATCAGTATCATTACTTAATTTACACACCTCGTATATCCATTTGGGAAATTCCTCCAAATAAAAGTAGATTTTCTAGTTACTCTAAAAAAATTGGTGTTCAAAAACTACGATAAAATCAACAGAAAAATATAAATTACCGATAAGCGGTTTTCATGTTACTACAATATTGAGAACTTGCTTCTTTTACATCTTAAAATAAGTAATGTTCAGATTATGGAAGTTATTTTTCAATAAGGATATTTTTTGGCATTCTTGATAAAATACAGTGTTTAGTACACACATAAAATAAATTGCTGATGGGTACAAATTAGTGCAAATTTCGTAAAGTGTGTTTATAGAGAAATAACACCGAAATAGTACATGTGTAAACCAAAATCAAAAGGGTTGATATTAGATTTTATAAACTTACCTCCGTGATTTAACTTCAAGGTTTGAAAGCGTTGGAAATTTATCAGGCAGACAGGTAGTTTTGCATGAGACAAAAGTAAGGAGTTTTGTTAGCCTCAGGTGGACTTCGAGATCATCGAGATCCAGACATCGAGATCTACTACGTAATTCAAAGTAACATCCACATCAACGGATAACTTGTGCAGTGACACGGTGAAAAGTAACGTGGGAATTGAGACGGTGAATACCAACGTAGATTTTCGTTCGAAAAGAGACTTTATCCCCTGACTTTTATCTGACTGTACAAATAATTACAAGTTCGTAATGTGTACATAGAGTATAGCTAGAAACTTTTGATTTTAATATTAAAGGACACATAATTTGTAATAATTTTGCCAGTTTTTCTGTCGCCTTCTGGACAGTGAAGATGGTAATGAAGTTGTAATGAAAATGTAAGATGTATATTTTTGTAGGATTTTTCTGACTTTTTGATTTTTTTCTGAAGTACCTATGATGACTAGGGTCCGCAAAAGTATGTTGTAACGGAGAGCCGGCACTATACAACTCTATGATAATTAAAGTATAAAATAAAAAAAAAAAAGATCAAAACACAAACAGATGACTTACGTACCATATTATAAAAATATTGTTAAAAACATGTTTGTCTCTATTTAGGAAATTGGAACTTTGCTTCGTATTTATCTTAATTTATTTATCGTGAATTTCGGGCTTGCTGCATATATTCATGAATTTAAAATAGTGTCAGATTTTGAATGTCTTTTTATACCGTTTCTATATAAACATTAAATAAAAACGCTGAACTGACTCTATTTAGGAAATTGGACCTGAATGTTTCACACTTGCTGTATTTATAAATTAATTGAAAATGTTGATGGGCTGGCTAGTGACAAATACCGTGAGTATAAATCGTCAGTGCTTGGATGTGATATATTATATGATGGGAATAGAGCTTTATGTTTACCTACATGTGATTACGTAAATGACAAATGTATGACGTTATGATGTTAAAATATGTTCACACATATACTCTGATGTCAAATTCGCATATATGTATGTATTATATTTACCTTCAAAGAGTAGGTAGTTGTTATCCAAATGTTTATCAACGTCACATTTTTGGAAGAAAACTGCACTCCACTGTCCACGAACTGATCAATAAAGAATAAAACAATATTTTGGTACTTTAGTAGATATTATAATTCTGGTGGGTATCAAAGTATCGACCATCTGATTGGTTGCTATGAAAATTGTGTTAAACTGTTTCGTGCGATGTGAAATTTAAAATTAAATATGACCTCCCAAAAAAGATGTCACAAATAGTTTTCAGTGACAAAAAACTTAACTTACTTTAGAGAAACTATTTACATACTACAAAGCATGTTTTGCTGTACTATAGAATGTTTTATGTACCTACTACAGAACTATAGAAATGTTACCTAATGTGTTAGGATAGGCATTTAAATATAATGTACGTTCAACAAAATTTAATCTGAAAGTAGCTTTGCCCATTCAAAACATATGTCTGTGACAGGTTCAAGCTTCTAGTTATTGTTTTGCCATCTGTGTTTGATAGCTTGAAAACTGTCAAGGTTGAAGTTGTAAATCAAAACAGTTTGTAAGGTTCTACGAAAAACATACAAACGATGTTAACACAAAAAACCAAAGACATTTATTGTAATCCTATTTAAAAAAACAAATGGAGATGATGAAAACACAATGGACGTATTCTTTCTAAATTATTACTTGGACTACTTGGACTTTCAAGAACAGGATCCACGTTATTGGAAGATGCTACCAAAATTTCTTTGTGTGTTCTGTCAGTTAAAAGGTGTGTCTGTTAGTACCTGCCACACTGTTTAAAAATGTTTTCTGGTTTCCCTACAATTTAACTTGTTATCGGCAACTTCGAGAGGTTGATTGTCTTCGTAGAGCAGAATTTTGAGTGACAACAACCTAAAAAAATTTCCTCTCCGACGAAGCTTGGTTCCATTTCAATAGTTATGTAAATTCGCAGAATTTGAAAAATTATTAGAATATAATCTTGGTATTCCAAGCGACCAGACATTTTTTGAAGCTTCCAAGCTTCTCTTCATGCATAGAAAATTTGGTGAGTCAATCAGTCTAAATAACGAAATTTATTACATACTTCCAGCAAGATAATACTAATCACACATTGTGGGTGAAGCTGTGGCAACGTTACACAATATTTTTCATAATCACTTAGTAAGCATGAATTTCCAACACGAGTTTCCTCGAAGATCCCCTGATGTAACACCATGTGATTTGTTTCTAATAAAAATATAAAAAGTTGATGAGATCTGAACCCAGGTCATCAGATTCAATGGCAGAAAACACCATTACATCGAACGCTCAACAGCTCAAGCTGTTAAAAAATCAATTGACATGTCAGCCTTATTGTTAAAAAAAAAATGGCTAAGCCATAAAGTTTCTTCCACAGCCACCTTGAGTCATATTTATTTGAACGCTCGTTAATTGTTCTAATACCTTGTATATTTAGTACTTTATATTTATGATTTTGAAAAGAAATGTTCCTAAAACTGCCTAAATAAAGAATTAAAATTGATTATACGAATATTTTGATTATGATATACATACTAAAGACCTTAAGGGCATTCGTTTTTAGTTATTTGTTTTCAGGAATTATAACATAAGCAACAATTGCTTGGGTCGTCCCTCTAACCCTAAAACCAACTATTACTGGCGTAAAATAATAGAGGTTTTTTTTTCGCTTTTATGTTTCGATATTACGTAATTTAAGATATAATATTATAACTAATTACAAGGACTTTGATCATTAATGAAACAAAAAACATCACGGACGCACCGTGATAAAAATCAACACGGTCAAATTCAATTAGGAAGGGACGAAGAGAACGTTTTAAGGGTTATTCAATATACCTAATTAGAACCATCCAATCGCTCCTAACAAGAAATTTAATTTATAGTGAAGGGAACATTCTTGAAATAAATTTCGAACCCTCGCGTTGCAACTTACTTTGGGCTTTGTTCCGTTTAATTACACCTGGGCTTTGTGCCTAAGTAGGCCCGTTTACAGTTGCAAATTCGGCGATAATGGAAACGGTACAATTGAATAATCTTTTGATGGAACATAAAAGTAAAGAGTAGTAAAGAGCAGTTTAAGAAATCAGAATTGTAAATAATGAAGTACTTAATCATCCAAAATTCGACACAGAATAGTAGAGTAATTGCTTGTAGAATTTGAAATAGTATTTGAGGTAGTATTTTCATATAGGAACACTTAAATCAATTGATTTTCATTTCAGTTAATGATGAGTAGAGCACGTGGGTTAATAATAGATGACAGATCTTCACGCGACTATATTGTTACAAGGAGCCATCCAAAAAAAAAAAAACGTCATCAAATCTGACAATGAATGATTGCAACATAACTAGCGGGGATGTTGATGCTCGAAACAAAACGTTGTTGTCAAACTTTTGCCAAATGACTGTTACAATTTTAAAATAAAAAATAGCTGCCACATAATGTAACAGCCTTGATAATTAAATAAGATTATAAATTTAAGATCAAGAATAGAAATACATCTTTTTTTGGTCGGCCCACTTTGATGACGTGGTTTTTTAGTATTAATTAACCTGCGCTGATCGATCCATCATTCGTGTGCATGAAATGTCGAATAAGTTTGTAAAAATAATGTCGGGACAGCGTCCGACACATGTTACGGTGGAATATTAGATAAACAACTTTGCGGAACCGATCTTTAGTGGCAGTGAACTGCTTTGTACCCTGTATGACAGTGTACTGATGTGGCACGTTAAAGCAGATGTTCATATGTTGCTACAGACAAATATAAAGCTCGTGTAAGTGGTTGTGTGAGTGCGCGAGGGCAAAGAATTGGATTAGTTAAATTACGGTAGCGTGTAATATTTCATTCGCCAAACGAGATCATCCACTCCAGAACGATGTGAATGGAAATTACGCGACGTTAGTTTAGCCACAGAAACAACCATTAAACGATTTAACATAGCACTACTGTGTGAGGACATAAAAAAAAGTCCAATTGCACGATAAACCTATATGGCTTAGTGTTGACGAAACAACGGATATTAAAAGACAGAACATATCCAGCGTAGTGGTTGAGGGACTGAACGAAGCAAAAGCCATGAAAGTGCATTTTACAAGTACCGACACGTTATAGCATCAGTTAACGTGTGTATGCAAGTTCTGTGTCTTGTGATTAGTGTTGGGCTACAACGTTTTTTTAAATCCAAAGTCAGTCCATAAATATTGAAAATGTTTTAAATAACTTTTGTGTGTGTAATAAATATACCTAATTTTATTAAGAAAGATTAATAGGTGACTGTTATTTTTTGCTAACATTATTTTTTACACTTCTATTATTAATACACTAAAGGCTTTAATTTTGACATTGTTTTTCAAAGTAATTTAAAACATTTCCACTATTTATGAACCTATATTCAACCGTTCTACCGTTCAAATACTAAAGCGTTCAAGAGCGAATAAAGAAATGTATACACTAGTACAAAGGTGTACGAGATATCATTTAAAAAAAAAACTTTGGCTGTCAATAAGTAGGGTGGCCCTACGGGGGCAGCCACTTTTAATGCTGGCTAACGCTCGTACAAAAAAATTGACGTTGCTTTTGTTCCACACGGATATCTTTATTACCATAGGAGTTGTGGCTTATAATAATCATTCTTGAACACCGTGTATATATGAGTATATGTACAGGGTGATCGGGGATTGTATTAGAAAAGGGATTCGATCAAAAAGAAACGATTTAGGCCAACTTGCATATACAGAAAGAAATATCTGTAAAATTACATAACATAACGTTGGCCACAACGAACCTACGTTTGGTTATGTAAAAAAACAAACGTTAATATAGATAAAAAAACAAATCGGGATATAGATACGGAATTAGGTGAGTTATGTGATAATTAATAATTCCTTACTATGTAGTGAATTACACAACATGGAACGTATATATACATTAGATATTTTGTAAAAAGGAAATTACATACTCCATATTACATAGCATAACATTGTGGCCAATCTTGTGCTAAGTACTTTTACAGATATTTATTTCTATATATAGCCAAAAGTTGCTTCGTTTAGTCGCTAGAGAGCCTCAAAATTCCGGAAGAATTTAACTTAGAAAAAATTATGTTCAAATTATTTAGATGGTGATATTAACTACAATGAATGCAAAAATTGCAAAACGAGTTATATGCTAAATTAATTGTTTTATGGTTAAAGTTTGTTTTCAAATTAAAGAGCTATCCATGCATTTTATTTTAAATTCCAACAAAATTAGACGCTCAAAATGGGGTTATAGGCATTCTGAGGTTATAAATGAGACCTGACGTTATTAAAGACTTATCAGTCTTCTACTATTTCCGGTTACTACATATATTGTATGTTCACCGGCACTGTAAACACGCAATCAATATTTTTTGGTAGCTAAACCTCTCATCCAATCTTTGTTAGATTTTTGAGTTCTACAATAAATACTAGGGGTAATTTAGTGGGAAAGTAGTATACCTAATCTGAACGGTTTTTGAGAATATCGAAAATTTGTACAGAAAATATCCAAAATGCACAGAACTGATATTTAACACATTTTGACAGTGTTAACATGCGTTATTTATTGCAACATTATCTCTTCAAATTTTCTGTACAAGGTGTCATCTGTAACTGACAAACGGGAAACGTTATTGTATATGCGGGAGTTGAGGTCATTTCAACGAAATTCAAATTATATTTTATGGCGATGGGTGGTGTGGTAAGTAAAGCACTTTAGTCGGCTATATGTACAGTGATTTATTTACATATTTACAAGATATGCAAGACCGGAGAAGTCCAGTAAATCGCGGAGATAGACTCCGGTGTGGAGCCGATGAACGGTAAAGATGAACTGTCGAGACTCCGTTCAAAACTGAACTTAAAATCCTTAAACCAACAATCAGCCGCAGACCAGGTAGGTTCCCCGAAACCAGTCTCCAATAAACAGTTGTAAATTGAATTAGGGAAATCCCAACCGCAGGTCAATTTGGGAAAACCAAACTATTATGCGGGTGTTTTTAACAGAAATCAAATAGGCTGTACCACGTATTTACATAAATATACAAACGGTAAATGCCGAAACGTGAGAATTAGGGTTTTACAGAAATTTACATAAATACGTAGATTCGTACCTACCACGTATATAATTCAACTAAAATTAGACCCTACCTATTAAATAACAATAGACCCTACAATTTTTTTAATACTTTACATAGCTGAAATGTTGCCATTAAACGATGCATAGTGGAAAATAAGAAAAAAGTAATCAGGTGCGAAAAATTACTTCAGTTAGGTGGTGACCGTTTTTGCCTAGGCATTCCTGTAGACGGCGCAAGAAATTGTCCATACCCCTTTGAAGCATTTCACATGGAACCCTTCGAATTGCTCGGGGTCTCTGAAAGGACCTCAAGTGTACGTGGTTTGTTTATGTATACTCGAGATTTAAGGTAGCCCCATAAAAAATAGTCACGAGGTGACAGGTCTGGGGACCGAAGAGGCCACTCCACATCTCCACGCAACGAAATCAAACGTCCTGGGAAATGTTCCCTTAAAAAAAAAAACATTGCTGTTCTGGATGTATGTCAATTTGATCCATCTTGTTGAAACCATACAGTATTGAGGATAATGCGTTGTCTTCTCAATTGCGGCAAAAAAATCATATAACATCGCTAGATAGCGATCTGTGTTTACGGTAACTGTGCTTCCGTTTAAGTCAAAAAAGTAAGGGCCAATAATTAAATTTCGGCTAATGCCACAGCAAACTGTAACTGTCCTTATCAAACACAGTATCTTTTGAAGTACGACGGTGTATTTTATAAACCGCTCTACAGTACATGTGTACCATTCCGGATCAAGTTTGAAAGGGGCCGTTACACTGTATATAAACAACATCGTAGTTCACCATTTACTGACGCTGTAGGGCAACAGGTCGTTTCAGAAATGAATACCGCAGGTAGTCTTTTTGCTGTTGTTGTTCAACAACCATGGTTTATACATATAAAATTTCACAATCATAAGGAAGTGCTAACAAACGTATTTTATTAATAATTGCGGATAATTATAATTGTAAGTTTGTTAAAAACACGTGGTGACAGCGGGTTAAATTTTGTACCACCATACATGAAATGTTTTCTTTTCAGGTTTAACAATATTGCTGAAATTTATTGCTGAAATATGCCTGTGGTACCGTTAGAAGTACCCATAAAAATATGCCTGAATTTAAAAGTGACAAATCAATGAAAAGGGGTGAATTGCGATTGGTTTACAAGTTCAACAGGCCTTTCTGCATTCAAATGGCGAGACAAAAGAACTGTGCACCTTTTATCAAATTTTCACAATCTGAATGAGGTAACTGAGGTAAAATGAAAATCCAGAGATGGCAGTATAGAAAACATTCCTTGTCCTGTAGCACTAACTGATTACAATAGGTATATGAATTCGGTAGATAAATTCGATCAAATGCGAGCAGTGTATGGCCTTGATCGAAAAAGTAAGAATTGGTGGCATCTAATTATGTTTTTCTTTATCGATGCAGCTGTTGTAAATGCATATATCCTCTACACCTTTATCTGAAAGTCCCAAAATGAATATGAAAGAGTTTCGTTTAAGCATCATTGAATATTTAGTAGCAGATAAAATGGTGACTTCTTTACAGTCGTTAGATGTCGAGCTACCTGTCCCCATCAAAAGAAAGCCGCACCAACCTGAGGCTGTCAGATTTACTCAAAGTGCTCATCAGCCAACTCGTACAACTCGGTTACGGTACGGACCAATTGGCTTAGTAGTGTGTGTCACGTTCCCCTATGTTTGGGAAAAAATAAAACATGTTTCCAGTCTTACCACAAAAATACCCTCTAATGGTACCATGGTACAAAAATTGTACCACCTATTTTCTGAAAAAAATACAATAAAAGTAGATTTTTTTGCTGTTTTACTTTAATCATAATATGTTTTAGTCATGTTAGGCTGAATGTGTTTCATAGAAATAATAAACTTTTTTTCACGTACCTCTAGGACTAATTTTTTACTCAATTTCCCGTACCTGAAAGAGTTAAGAAAAAAGTAAGGGCCAATAATAAAGTTTCTGCTAATGCCACACCAAACAGTAACTATCTCGCTATGCAGTATCTGTTGAAGTTCCTGTGGGTTTTCGGAGGCCCAGTAGCTTGTTTACCATTCCCGACAAGTGAAAGTGGGCTTCATCACTCGTAAATAAACAACATCGTCAGTCACCATTTCCAACATCGTTTCTCCGAACCCGAATCACCTCACGTAGTCGTTTTGCCGCAGTTCTTGAACAACCATCGTCTTATACGGATAAAACTTCAAATCGTGAAAGTGTAAAATTCGGCAAACTGACCTGTCTCACACGCGAAGGGCTCGAACGTGAATTACGGCCAAAAGACGAGAGCTTGCTTCAACAATTTGCTGTGGTGATGTTTTCTGGTTTTTACTGTTTGACCACCTCCTCGTGCAGTTATTGGTCTCACAGAACCGGTCCGGTCCGTTGAAAGATATTCACCCACTTCATTATGGTATAGAACTTTGGAACATGACCGTGACAATCAACATTAAAGCGAGGCGCAAACCAGAGCGGTACCAACCGATGTGGCGGGCGCGGTGGCAATGCGATCATAGGCGAACATACAACCTCACACCAACGGCGTTCACCGTCTATTATCGCTATTAAAAAGTATTGTACAGAATTTTCCTACAATGGATATAGGAAATAAACCTTGCGCCTAGCACTCTTAGTGGGCGAAGAAAACGCTATACCACGTTACTATAATTGTTAGAGCACGTTTACTTTTTTTTTGTGTAAAACAAAGAATTTGAATTCCCTATATCAACATAGATCGAGATGGTAAAGAAGAATTTCATACAAATTTTCCTTCCTTTTTATCCTCCTTTTTTATATATGTTTATTCATTATGTGACAATTCATAAAAAATGGAGTTACCTTGCACTCTTTCAATAAGCTTTTCTGTGTCACACATGTTTCTTATCATAGCAGATCGCGAGAACTAGGTGGGCAAATGGTATAGGCAGCGTTCTACCGCAGGTCGCAGCGATACGCGATAGTTCTCTGCAAGAGGGTCGGACGCGATTGCTAGACCGCTCAGGTTTGCGCCCTTCCGTTTGTTTACATTTACAACGTTTGACCGCACCGCCACCGCGGCCGCTACCGCTCTGGTTTGCGCCTCGCTTAAAATGAATTTGAAACCATCGCTGTGTTTGAATCACAGAACGGCCCGTTTGAATGAAGGTGTTGTAAACAAGCACACGATGAGCTGTAGTCTACGGCTCCATGGTAACTGAAATGTCATCTGCCAACGAGTAGATACTATCTAATTGGTAAACATTTGGTTCACCCCACCTCACATGACACGCTCTTCAAATATTCCATATCTCCCTGCTAGACCCTGTATATGTCTTGCCCAATTCTAAAATGTCATTAGTATTTTATTTATGAAACAAAAAAAAGTTGTGGTGTGCTTTCGTTTTCACTTTTGAGAATCAGACACTATAGCTTATAATAACTTTATAACAACCACAATTCCAAATTTCTAAATTATTTCACTTTGTCGCTTATGAAATTATAGCTGCCCGCAAAAAAAGGAAAACACTCACAAATATCGCGTCATACAAACCATTAGAGACGCTGTTTGGAGAAAACCCATTCAAAAATAATTAACAAACCTTTTTCTACTTTTTCTTTATCTACATTTAGTCGTAGTAATCCAAAAGAAAATGCCCGAATTTCCCTACCTGATTAAGGAAAATACGTACCGAAGTTATGTGTTTCAATTTGTTTTTATTTTCTGACTGCTACAGCAGCTACCCTCTTTTACATTTCATCCACTTCTGAAAGATTAGCTTCTACTCGTAATGTCTCAACCCCCGTAAAGGAACATAAATTTTGATTAAAGCTGACTGCCTCCCGGGCAGGAATATCCACTTGTAAATAGAATCGTGGATGGCATTTTAAACAATTTCAAATTCGCGAATGAAATATCTCCAAAGACTTTCTGCTTCTTTTTCCAGATGCGTTATTTTACTCTTATTTAAGAAATTATGTCTCGTTTTTATTTCATATTTTCAATATTACTTTATATTAAAAAAAAAAATTGAATAATTCTTACGAGTAAGTATGCAAAAAAAAACAGGTTTCGAGATGAATGTTTGATGGCCATTATACTTTAATATGCTGTTTGCATATTTGTAAATATTAATAAAGCATTTGTAAATATTTGTCAGAGTTGACGGTACCCTCTATGACCTCATACTGTCCCAAACCTATCGTGTACACACATCCACAAATCATGACATCCTTCTGGAACTTTACGGTTCGTTTAAGGCAGTCCTTAAGAAAGGCTTCACTTTTGGTTCTTATTACTCTTTTTCTATGATCGCCTACGCAGACATCAAATTTGGTCTCGTCACTGAAAATTACTTTTGACCAGTCTTCTATAGCCCACGATACCTTCGATTTGGCCCAATTCAGTCTATTTTTTTGTGCGTCAGTTAATAAGCTTTTTTTAGCCTACAATCATTTACGAAAATTGAAAAATTAAAAATTTGAAAAATAAAATAGTAATAGCTTATAAAAATTGAGCTCAGACTGATGAATGTATTTTCTGCAACATTCACGGGATAGCCTTTCTCCTGTTTCAGAGTTACATTGCGCTGTTATATCCATTAAGGTGTTCCGTGACTTTTTTTTGCAAATTTTCACCAACGACCTTAGGCTCCTTTCAGTAGCAAGTTTGGGTCTTCTAGGACTTTCACCTTTTACATCCAAATTTCCAGTCTCGCGGTAATGCTTTAATATGTCCCCAACAGTAGACTTTGCAAAGCACAATTCTTCCGCAATTTCCCTGATTCTTTTGCCATTGCAATATTTTTTACAATGAGCTGCCGCAAATTTTGATCAGTCGCACGTCCACGGCCGATTTTTATTTAAAAATAACGAATAATCGCAAAAAAACTACCAGAAATCACCTATGACTGACACATCCAATTGTGAAATTAATGGACCGCGGCAACGACAAATTATTTATTTTTTAGGGAAGGTTTCTCGATTTCCGAACATTTATTTGTCAGCATTTTTAGCAGATTTTTATATTTTTGGGCATAAATTCATTACAAATACAAGCTAATAATAATTCTAGCATAATATTATCTTGCAAATGTATGTAATTTTATATATTTTAGGTTTTTAAAGCCTGGTTGTAAACTTTTGCATGGCAGTGAATATTTTTTAATACATTTGTCCGAACATATAGTTGTTAAATATGGACACAATCCACAAACACCCTTAACCCTTTACTGCTCTCATTACTCCATTAATTCGAGCTGATTAAAAAAAATAAAAACAATCAAAAACATAAGAGAGCAAATTAAAAAAAAAAACAAAAGGGCTGACACAGCTGGAAAACAATAAATAAAAAATTGAAAATCCCCAGGACATTCAAAATAATAAGTCAAACAACTTTTGTTTAAAACAGTTTGTTATAAAACAAATATTAAAAATATTATTCCAGACTTTTTCCAGTAACTGTATACACATATTCATCTATGTACGCCAAACAACACTTCACGCAACACAAATTTCTTGCCTTTTTAACGAAGAAATTATGATGAGAAAATGTAATTTCTGTTAACTTCATCTTATGAAATGTACTTTTCATTAAATTTTTTTAAATAAATATGCATTTTTAAACAGTGTATAAAGTGTGTGGGATTTTACACATCCTGAGTTTTCTATTTACCTATTTGTAACTCCCATCCGGATTCCCTGATATCCGAACTATCCTTGATCCCAATTTATCCGAATAAGGGGGTTTCCAGTGTATCTCAATATTAGTAAATTTCCTCAAAAATTACATTTTCTATAATACAAAAAAAATTCATACACTTCACATACATCAAATTTTGATATATTTCATACACAAATAATTGTATTGGATTCCATCGCATCATTTTCCATTGTTTGTATGTATTTCTAGGTATGTATGTCAGTAGATAACACACATAGCTTTCAGAAAACCTGCCACAATGTTGATTGTTCTGGTAGTTGATGCCATTGGCCTTATCGTAATACCCTTTTGGAACGTCGAATACAATTTCAGAGTACACATATTCGACGTTATCTACCGTAGCGCTAGCGCTCTCAGATAAGTCCAGTATTTAATTAAATTCACTCGAAAACCGATTTTAATTAAAGTCAGTTTTCAATAGGTCACAATTAATTATATTCGAGCCCCTCTTCTTTTTTATTCCAAGCCATCCTTTAACAATTCTTTCATTACGTTTATTCAGCCAATACGGAAATAAAAGTTGCTCGTATCAAAAGTAGCCTTTATAAAAAAATGTTACTGGAGGATCTTGTTGCAATTCCAAGAATAGTTCGTACCTTGTAAGTTAGATCTAAACGAGATCTTGTTTACGCCGAAAATAAAATAAATAGAAGGTCATCCATGTTCGTACCAATTGCTGGTACGAAAACTATATCAAGACAATCAATTATTTGTTATTAAGTAACGCTACAGCATTAAATATTTTATGTAGATATACAGTTACACAGAAAGTTATCTTCTAAAAAAGAATTAATTACTGATAGTTTTCAGCACCAAATTAATGTTTCTAATCTACCAATATTCTAATAATATTCTTTTCAGATACCTTGGTTTCGTCTACTGTTTTCTAGTTTATACTAGTTTCTCATTACTATGTGTACCTACTGTTAAGAACAGACAGAATTCATCTATATTTTACTACCCTCTATAACAAATGACGAAAAACACGACATGTTTTTGTCAAGTGGTTTCTCCAACGAGAAGACACAACTGATCATTTTTGTTAGTGAATGAACTGTTGACGATCAAATTTCTATTATTTCGTCACTTTCACGTGATTACGAAGAAGTCATTCTGTAAAAATTGTTATCTCGTTGAAAAAATATCGACCGTGACCGTAAAATGACCATGGTCCTGACCATAGTCATGACCGTGACCGTGACCGAGACTGTGATCATAACCATGACCGGCACCGTCATATCTCATTGATACACCCTCATTTAAAAGCCTGATCATGCGAATTATTATCATTATGTATTCTACATTCAGAGAAAGATGTTAGGGCTGTTACTAAGTGTATTTTTCCGAGTATTTAGATCCGAGGTCCCTTTTGGCTGGAGTAAGGGCCTACAAATCTCGGCTAACCGTATGTCGAGGAGATCCAATTTTGAGAAGCAAATTGAAGTTAGCTATAGAGAAGGAAAGAAGTTTTGTCCGTGCTATGATTGTCGACCCTCGCTGAACAGGGAAGATAATAATAAAATTACTAACCATCTGCCTTTTGGTAGCTCCAAAATAGCTTTGGTGGCTCAAAAATACCCTCTTACGCTATTGAGAAGAGGAAATAACAATGTAATAAACGATTATCGCCATATGGAGTTTGATTTGTGTATAAAAGTAAAGAATTCGTATTATAAATATGAAATTTACAACTCAAATAAATTGTTGACTCTCATCACAATTTATACTAATAAAAGTTCTCATAACAATAAATAGTTCTACTTCATTTTAGTAATGGTACGATGTAAAATTAATTTATAATTAATATAGTTATGTTAATTTAATTGTCTATTTATGTATAATTAATATAAAAAATTATGTTGTTCATTCCAACAGTTATTCCACCAGGAAACGTTTGCTCAAATTAAATAATTCGTAAACAACTTAATATATATTGTGTCCCATCTTAAAAACGAACGCTCACTGAATTTCCTGTAAAACCGATGATCTGAACCGAACCGATGGTCATCATGTATTTTGGTTCAATTTAATACCAAACCGTATAAGATCTTATATACAGATGTGTAAATTAGGTAATTCGTTTTTTTTTTTTATTCGAGTAGAATTTAAATTTAGTATTGTCTCCTTCAAAATTACTTCCTTGGGAGGCCACACAGCGCTGGAGACGTTGATTCTTCCATTCCTCATAACAGTGCTGGAACTCATACTGGAATAGCCTTCAGCTGGTCGATTACAGCCGTTTGAATGTTTTCTATGGTCACATAATGACGTCCCTTGAGGTGATTTTTCAATCTCAGGAAGAGAAAAAAGTCAGAAGGACTCAAGTCAAGCGAATAAGGAGGCTGAGAAGCCACATCCATGATTTTACTTGCTACAAACTCGTTTACTGAAATGGCTGTGAGATAAGACTCATTGTCGTGATGCAACATATAGTGGTTCGTGATGTTTTGTCTCACACGCATGAACCTCTTTCGAAGTTTTTTACTTTTCTCTCTGTAAAAGTGTTGAATTACTGTTTGTCCTGGAGGCATAAACTCTTTGTGGACAATTCCCTGGCTATCAAAAAAAGCAAATCAGCATGCATTGGTTTCCGGGTAGTACTCAAACACCCAAGTCTCATCACCAGTAATGACACGTTCCATAAAATGGGGATCATTTTCAATCGATTTCAAAAATCAGGACACCTTCCTCTCCTGATGTCCTTTTGTTCCTGTGAAAGATTTTTGGAACCATTTTTGCGTAGATTTTTCTCATCCCCAATTCGTCAGTCAAAATGCGTGTGATTCAAATTTAACTCTTCCCCGATCATTCTTGTCGTCAACCGATGATCTGAACGCACAAGATCCAGTATTCTTTCGACATTTTCATCAGTTCTTGAAGATGAAGGCCTTTCGCTGCGTGGCTCAACTTCCAATCGACACTCTTCCTTCTGAGAATATTTTAAACCACCGAAAAACCTGGGCTCTTGTAAAAACACTGCCTCCATAGGAGTGTTTTGCAAAAGTATATGTTGCGCTGTGTCCAAGTCTGAAGCAAAACCTGATAGCACACCGTTGCTCAAAATTAATGGCGCTCATTTTTTAAACGCACTAGAAAAAACCGGTTTACGAACACAGTCACAAAGAACAAACAAATGACTCTAACAAGTTCAAACTTGTACTGAAGGTGCATTGCATGTTAACCTACCGCCCTTTCAAGTCCTGTCTCCGCAATGTTGCTAGATCGGGCGCTACGTTGCCAGTCTCATTTAATTTATTATCCGATGTAATTTATACACTTCGTGTATAAAAATAAACACATTAAAAACGAAAAAACAAGTTTCAGTATCTTTTGGTTTAATTAGATACTTGTCTTGCGGTCTTACTTTATTTGGACGTACTGTGCCTCTTATCAATTTAGGCGATTTCTCCGGTGAAAGTAAAGACGTAAACCCTCGAATCGGTAATTTATCGTTACGGCCCAATAAATTCTCGGTTCAATTAGGACGCACGATAAAAATTATATTATTCTCGCGTTCCGCGACGTTTCGGGCGATATTTTGGCTGTAATTAAATTTTACATGGGCACATCCCGTGACAAATTTTAACCGAATTAAGTCAAAATCGCGAGCACGCCACGCGTTGCCCTGAATAATGGCAGTGTGCGTACGCCCTGCTCGGCTCGTACGTCGCCGAATTTCGGAATTTATGTGCGTTTTATCGCGCTTGTTTTCGCATTTTAATGAATTTATTATTACCGATTTACGTTTTCATATCGGATATTAGGGTGGAATGTTTCGTGTGCGGTTTTTGGCCGCGTAGCCGACCGAGGGGCGAGAAGACAATTATGCAGTGAGGTAGTAAAATCTGGAATACATTCAATATCACTTTTGGGAAAATTACGAGATGTGTGAATTAAGTAATGAGACTAATTTTTTATTTTTCTTTATTCGAATAGAATTACAATTCAGTATTGTCTCCTTCAAAATAACTTCCTTGGGGCGCCACACATCGCTGGACACGGTTCTTCCATTTCTCATAACAAATAATGCTTGAACTAATATCCTGGAATAGCCTTCAGTTGGTCGGTTACAGCCGTTTGATTGTTTTTTATAGTCCCAAAATGACGTCCCTCGAGGTGATTTTTCAATCTCTGGAAGAAAAACAAAAGTCACAAGGACTCAAGTCAGGCGAATAAGAAGGCTGAGGAGCCACAGGAATGTATTTACTGGGTAAAAACTCGTTTACTGAAATAGCTGTATGACAAGGCGCATTGTCGTAATGCAACATCCAGTTGTTCTTGATGTTTGGATTCAAATTTAACTCTTAACCCCGATCATTCTTGTCGTCGTATTCTGTCGACATTTTCATCGGTTCTTGAAGATGAAGGCCTTTCGTTGCTTGGTTCATCTTCAATCGACTCTCTTCCTTCTGAGAATGCCTTAAACCACCGAAAAATTGGACTCTTAAAAAACACTGTCTCCGTAGGCGTGTGCAAAAGTATCCGTTATGCTGTGTCCAAGTCTGAAGCAAAACCTGATAGCACACCGTTGCTCAAAATTAATGTCACTCATTTTTAAAATGCACTAGAAAAAAAAAACGGTTTACGAAAACAATAAAAAAGAACAAAAAATGACTCTAACAAGTACTGACGGTGCACTACATGTTAACCTACCGTCCTTCCAAGTCCCGTCTCCGCAGTGTTGCTAGATTGGGCGCTACGTTTCCAGTCTCATTACTTAATTTACACACCTCGTATTACAAGAAATGCTCGGACAACCAAATTTTGTTTTTCACAAAGACACAGATTTCAAAAAATACGATTTACAGATTTCTTCATATATTCCTATCGAGTTGAAAATGTTCTGATGATTTATGTATACAGGGTGGCCCATTGGGGTGACAAGCAGCACCGCCTTTAGCAACCGCCTTTATTATACGAAATAAACAAAATGTTTTATACAATAGTTGTAAGGTACTAAAAGCTACACAATATAAAGATATTTTCAGATATATAGGATGTTCCGTGTAAGGTCCTCATTACATAACTTTGATATTTTAAATAGGACACCCTGTATATTGTTACATCAGGCGATAGTACTTAAAAACGTCTATCCAAATATATTATAAATATTCTGCTTCAAATACAACAATTTTTAAAAAATTGCAAAAGTGCTGCAGAAATTAGATAAAACCGAAACAAGCTAATCAAAGCCAAGCAAAAGACCTGAAGCAGATCAAATTTTAATTACAAAAATCAATGTTTTGACTGCCGAAAGCTAATATCGAAAGGTGATACAATCAAAAATAAGATTAAAATGAGACACAACTTTTATTATTATTAAAAATTATCTGTAACATAAAAAAAATGCAAGTTCAACACAACTGATTCAAAAGAACTAATTCTCAGAAGTTACGAACCATTGACCATTGATAATTGACAAAAAAAAACAACCTTTGACTTGATAATAGGTAAGTACATTGTGAAAGACTCATTGGAAAAGACTGGTGGTATAAAAATGGATGGTGATGTAAAAAGAAATGGCTTAATACCTTATTGTTGATTTCATGCCCAATCATTTATCTTTTGCGGATGTTGAGCATGAACCACTTACATCCAATGAGGATTATTTTTTAGTCCAGTACCTACAGCAAATATGCGATATGGTCAAACTATGCATGTGTGTATTTTTTTGCGAAAACTTGCTTCGGTTCTATTGAACTTGTGTAGTATTTTTACAGCTGTCTATAAACTCCTCGGAGTTTATCTTAATACTGCTTATAGTCCAAGAATTATAAGCAAAAAATTCACTGCAACCTCAAAAAAAAATCGTGTAGTCGTGAAATTTACAGGTTTTGTTCAGAATTTTATGCTCTTTCAAAAAAATGTCGGTTCCAGAAAAATCCAATGGTAGGCTTTTTGTATAGTGCTGCCAAAACTCAAAATTTCGAAATTTTCAAAATTTTATGACTACGCCCTATTTTCTAGTATGATGCAACAAATTGGATTAGTTTGAGTACAGAATAGTCTGAAATTAGTAACCAAACAGTTTTGTATGAAAAATTGCAGTTCCGACTAGAGCTGTCAACGTTATTTTTCATACTTACAGCCATTTTTTGTGCTGCCCGATGGTGTGCGTTTCTACTAGGCGTCATTGTTACACAAAAATAAAAAGTTATGGCTGAAAAAGAGGACTTTAAGCTAATAAATATAGTGCTGTCAAAGAAAATTCGAATCCCTTGAACATAGAGCTGTAAATATTTTCGTATTTCTTTCATTACAAACGACCACTTTTACTGTTTCTTTCGGTATTTTGTAATTTAAAAAAATGTATAGTGCTGTCAAAAGGAACAAGTACCATAAAAGTAAGGATTTTCCTTAATTCGTTTAATATTTTTAAATAAGTATTTAATGACATCTAAATTTCATACTACTCCATGTCTTCAGGGTTATCTGGATCATCTACCTCTATTTCCTTTCGTACATTACTGCAATCTACTCAGGTATAACAAACAGGTTCGTTGAATACCTGCATTTTTTTCGCTAATTCCTTATTGCCACGAATCAGGTTGAGGGTGGTGTGCTTTCCTTTCCCAAAGAAGGCAGACGTCGTGTCGCATCCCGACATGGCATGGACGAAAAGCAGAAGACCTCTCGTGTCACCCAGCTCCCGATGAAGACTTTTGTCATTTAATGTCATGAACTATGTCTTCTTTGAATTTTAATCCAGGTAGGATCTTGATGACATTGGAGGTAACTGTACAGAGATTCACTAGCAATGCCAGTATGTCAGTATCCGTGGCCACGACACCAACAATTTGTCCATCTTCGGCAAGGTCAAGAGCTCTTCTTACAATCACGGTATCAGCGTCGCTTTCAGACAGGAGAACATTGAAGCCAGCTTTCAGTAGTACACCTCGAAGCAGTTTGATGAGACGGGACTTATTACCGCTGTTTCCTAAAAGTTTTCTTTGGGAGTAGTGGCAAAGTTTACTTTCTGCACTTCCAGGTCAGCAGATGTCTTCTTTGACGAGCGCCTCATCTGCTCCTGTGACTTTGTGGATGGCGGCCCATCATATAGGTTCAAGGGATTCGAATTTTCTTTAACAGCACTATATTTATTAGCTTAAAGTCCTCTTTTTCAGCCATAGCGTTCTATTTTTGTGTAACAATGACGCCTAGTAGCTATAAAAGTCAGCAGAAACGCACACGATCGCGCAGCACAAAAAATGGTTGTAAGTATGAAAAATTACGTTGACAGCTCTAGTCGGAACTTCAATTTTTCATACAAAACTGTTTGGTTACTAATTTTAGACTATTCTGTACTCAAACTAATCCAATTTGATGCATCACACTAGAAAATAGGGCGTAAAGTCATAAAATTTTAAAAATTTCGAAATTTTGAGTTTTGGCAGCACTATACAAAAAGCCTACCATGGGATTTTTCTGGAACCGACATTTTTGAAAAGAGCACAAAATTCTGAACAAAACCTGTAAATTTCACGACTACACGATTTTTTTTGAGGTCAAAACCTAAAATTTTTGTACTATTACTAACAACTCATATGAACAGACGTTCAACCGTTGACTGTAAATGCCATGGTATGACGTTTGTTGTGTAAAGTGGACTAATTCAAATGCAAAATGAGCAACAAGAGTCAGAAACGGTAGAACATATCACAGATTCATTCCCTAACTAACTTACTACCTTAAATCAAAGTGGCCACCTGAAAAACCTTATTTTAGAAGTACGTGCATAACCAAACCATCTTTTATAAAGATAAAAACGTTGTGACGCACTCGCGTTCGTTATACCGCGAGACAAGTAATATTCGTCTTTATTACGCTTGAGTGCCCTGTCAGAGAGCACCACGCAAAGCGGGTGTATGATAAATCTGCGCCGCTTTAAGCGTATAACAAACAAAAATACATTATTTTCTATTGCCCTGCTCTTAAGGTTTTGAGGTTCCACGTGACATGATAATCATCACGCGAGAGGGAGAATAATACATTAACTCGTTATCTCTTGTAAAATAACACAATTCCTAATGTGGTGTGTATAATTATTATTATCGTCGCAAATAGAGCGTTCCCGAGGGTCACGCAGTATGGTATCCCTTGATTTAAACCAGTCGAAATCAAAATTGTATTGTATATGTATTTGTGTAGGTAGAACACGTCATTTTAATAACAACACTGGACCACAATAGTATATTGTGCAACAAGTGCAGAAAATGGCTAATTTCTCACGAGTTTGAAAAAGCTGCGACACGAGCCGTAGGCAAGTTGCTCAGTTCAAACGAGTGAGAAATTCATTTTTTGCACGTTTTTGCATTATTTATTTGAAATACTTTGAATACATTATTTATTTTTAAAATTTTACTTTTAAATATATTTGATTTAAAACACTTTGTTTTACTTATAAATAATTCGATATTTACGATTTGACAGATCAAACAATTATTTTCAATAATTACTTTAAAATGTACAGGTGTGGGAAATGAACTGTGAGAAATTATTTCTCACGGATATGAACAATACATAACTTTGTAGTTGTGTAAAGTGTGAGAAAAATGCTGTTTTTCATAGCGGTCGTAGAAAACAGTTTCTCCAAGTTTACCGGTAGCTTTTTTAACACCTCAAAAAACACATTTTTACGCGGTAGCTTGATTACACAGATATACAAACTAAAGCCAGAGAAGACCATTCCCCCTTCTACGTTTTCAACTCGCTAAATCAAAATTTGATGTCAGTATCCATTTATGACTATCAGTTTTCCCCAATTTAGCAACAAAAATCACTATGAAAAACGCTAAATCAGACACCATGTCATATACTTGATGGTGGTGACTGAATGTTACGGGAATGATCTAACAACAACCCTAAGCCTCAGAAACCTTTAACCCTACGACACACTTACTCAAAATCACGTAACCTCAAAAAATCTTTAGCTCAAAAACCCTATATCTGCTAGAGCGTAGCAAATGAAGAAGAAGCATGCATATGATCCAGTCATAACTTTCAACTTCATAGCCTCACAACCGCCAAACCTTTAACCTCAAAACCCTTATAAGTTGGTTCTGCGAAATGAAAAGGTATGCATGCCAATCATGACTCTCAAACTCATAGACCTGTAGTCCCATCGCTCTGATACCATAACCTCAATATCAAACCCAATAACCTCAAACAAACACATCATTATACTAATTGTTCCCAATTTTCCGAGAAGTGATAAGAGCTAGAGAGAGTGAAAATTGCATTGAAGAGCTCGAAAATAGCTCGAAATTCCTGTAATATTTGTTTTCTTCTTGAGGTCACAATTTCAAAAATGTAAACACATCATTATACAAAATATCAGTTTTTCCGAATTTTCCGGGAAATGATAAGGGTTAGTGCTCTCTCTACCTTATATTTTCTTCTGCAGGGCATAGTTTTCAAAATGAAGTGTAATTCTAGCAAGAAAAATTAGTTTTCCTGGATTTTCTGGAAAATGGTAAGAGCTAGAGAAAGCTCTAAAATCGCATTCAAGAGCTCGAAATTCCTGTGCCTTTCATTTTCCAAAACAGTCATTTTTAAAAAATATGTCATGCTTAAATTTTGGACCTGTTACTTAGAGCTACAACACTATTTTGTAAATTTAATGAAAATAATAAATACTTTTGGATACATTCATACCCATAGAATCAAGTGTCAAAATTTCATTTAGATTCATTACATAGGTATCGAAAAAAAAAATCCCAAAAAAAGCTTCATTTTTCGGTGCGCCTGGGTAGTATAACCCCTTAAGGAAGTATACAGGGTGTCTCAGCTTTTAGTTTACATACTTTATCTGCTCACCCAGGATAGTTAGCAAAAAACTTTATATATAAAAGTTACTTGAATTCATAAGGGCTATAAAATGACACATTCCGTTTGACATGTGCTAGTGACCTTGAGGATATGTCAGTGTCAATATAAGTTTTTTCAAATACAACACCCTGTATTTCGACATTTTTGTATTTACCGAACAATTCTACACATATTTCATGTAACATACCCTATACCTATCTTCAAACGTTTTCGAGATTTTCAAGTCAAACAATGATACGTGCAATATGCAATAGAGGATTAATACGCCGTTTAGAAACTGAAAATTTATTAAACTAATTGCTTATAATTACTGAAATATCCCATTGATCTGATTAAAATTACTTTTAACAATGCTTCTCAATTGTTTCAAAACTGACAAGGCAAACTAAAAATTCTTTGTATTGTAAAATAATAGATGTTTGACTCATCTCAATCTCAAAAACGGTTGAAGATAGGTATAGGGTACGTTACATGAAATATGTGTAGAATTATTCGGTAAATACAAAAATGGCAAAAAATACAGGGTGTTGTATTTAAAAAACTTATATTGACACTGACATAACCTCAAGGTCACTAGCACATGTCAAACGGAATGTGTCATTTTATAGCCCTCATGAATTCAAGTAACTTTTATATATAAAGTTTTTTGCTAACTATCCTGGGTGAACAGATAAAGTCTGTAAACTAAAAGCTGAGACACCCAGTATATGTCAGAATTCAAATCACTTAGGAAATACTCTATAGATATCCAAAAGCTTATCTCTGCTCAGAATGTATTTCATGTTAGTATAGAAGACGCATCATAGTTTATGAAAAAAAAAAATTGACCGGACTAGGACAATAGAAATCTGTGAATTGCATGTCGTTTAGCCATAAACGACATGCAATTCCAGCTGGATTATTTCTTAATGATGCTGTTACATGTTCAGTTGCGCCGCAACATGACACCGAACAAGCTATAGCAGGATATGAGAGTTTTTTTTTCTGCTTTTACGGCTCTGTTATCGCAAATATTGTAATCTATTCTAAATTAATATATTTGATATGCTCAGTAACGATTGGCGAAACCGACATCGACTACAGTATCTTTCATATTTTTTTTAAATTACACTGAAATAACAAGCCGTTCAAAAAAAGTCATCAAATCTGGCTATGGACAGAGAGATGGAAATAGCGGTCGAAGCGAAATAAATGTCGAGGCTAAACTTCTTTGTCAAACTTTTAATAATAATAATAATAATAATAATAATAACGTCGGTGGCAGGCAGCTGAGGAGGCGGGCACCTGTCATTCAAGAAGCTACAGCCCCAAACCCAAACTCAAAACTCACAACCAAACAGAGGAGTGGACGACACGAGAAGG
The DNA here is from genome assembly GCA_029963805.1 of Aromia moschata. Classification (NCBI taxonomy): domain Eukaryota; kingdom Metazoa; phylum Arthropoda; class Insecta; order Coleoptera; family Cerambycidae; genus Aromia; species Aromia moschata. Next base: position 704,874 of record JAPWTK010000067.1, read on the forward strand.
GCCGAAGACTACGAAGCCCCTCTACCCCAGGGTTCGCCTGCCATACGACGGAGGGCTGCCCGAAGGAGAGAAGATACCAGAAGGTTGAAGTGTACCGTCGAAATGAACATAGAAGTTATGAGGACGTTCTACATCATCAACCACTGCAGAGACGAGCCGCTCCCTGGATGGAGACATTTACTACATGCCGAATTTTTGCGCAGAAACCCCACCTTCAACATCACCGAACAAAACATTGTAGACAGGAAAAACGTCATCGTTAGGAAGCGCTACCTCACAGACCTTCAACTACAGGAAGTCAAGAGAGAAGTCGGCCAGATCCTATACCAACAAGAGGAGTTCCAAATTCAACCGGAAGTACGTGCGGAAGAAGAAATCCAAGCACCGCAAAGACTTATTACCCCAACGTCATCGCCATCTAGATCAGAGGGAAGAATTAGTGTTGTACACCTACCGGAAACCCAGCATGAAGAACGACAAGAACGATTTCTACAACTAGTGACCCACTATGAGCTCATAAATCCACTAAATAGGCCCAGAATACCTAAACTCAGGAATGCCAACAAAGCGCGTGATATAATATCCAGTGCCAACAGTATTCTACAACAATATTTGGATGGCACAAATGACCTACAAAAGGCACATTTGGGTGTGTATTGTGCTTCAGCACTCATCCTTGAATTGAATGGACAGCAAGTGTATACGCCGAACCCCAACCGAAAGAACAAGAACAGTGATGCCCCAATGTGGAGGAAGAGACTTGAGAAGAACATCGATGAGCATAGAGCTGACGCTGATGTCCTCAACGAATTTCTAGCAGGAAACAACTCTCGAAGGGTCATGGCTAAAACACAAGCCATAGCTAGAAAGGCGCAGATAGATCTGAATAATGCAGACCATCGGCAACAACTATTGAACCTCAAAGATCTTCTAAGACAAAAGGCGAAAGCGAAGGGTGCCAGGCTGCGTAGATACAACAAGCTAACAAAAAGAAAACAACAGAATGCTGCTTTCGAGAACAACCAAAAGCAGTTTTTGAGGAGCTTGGAGAAACAGGATGAAGAACAACCTGCAGAAATCGATCCAGCGCGATTCACAACATACTGGAATACTATATGGAGTGACGCCGACACATACAACGAGAACGCGCCATGGATTGAGGAAATTGAGGCACACAACGAAGATCTCAATCAAATGGCTGTCGGAATCATTACAGAAGAGGACGTAACCGCGGCAATCAAGAGGACCAAGAACTGGAAAGCACCGGGCCCTGATGGGATTCACAATTTCTGGCTCAAGCACCTACCTGCATCTCATGGCATTCTGGCAAAGTGTTTCACGGAGGCGATCAACGATCCGCATGTCGTACCTGATTTCCTGATGACAGGCAACACGTTCATGCTTTTCAAAAAGGGTGATGCTGCCCAACCGAAGAACTACAGACCCATCACGTGTCTGTCCACAATATATAAGCTGTTCACGTCTATCATAAATGAAAAAATCTATCGTTACTGCTTGGAAAACAACATCTTTGAGGAAGAACAAAAGGGATGCATCAGAGGCGCAGCGGGGTGTAAACATCAACTGACAATCGACGCTGTGGTATTGAAGCAAGCCCAAGTAAGAAGAAGAAACTTGCATATGTGTTACATCGACTACAGCAAGGCGTTCGACTCGGTACCTCACGACTGGCTACTAAAAGTCCTAGAAATTTACAAAGTCTGCCCTCGGATAAGAGCTCTTCTCCAACATCTTATGCAGTCTTAGAAAACAAACATTTGGGTCTCTGGAGGGAACACAGGACTAGTTGACATCAAGAAGGGAATCTTCCAAGGTGATTCACTCTCGCCGGTTTGGTTCTGTTTGACACTCAACCCATTATCAACCCTACTGAATAAGACAACAGCTGGGTACAAGATCAACGTGAGAAACCGAGCAACACTCACTCACCTGCTCTACATGGACGATCTAAAACTATTCAGTGGGTCCAAGGCAAATCTCCAGGCCCTCATTGGAACTACTAGGACCTTCAGCGACGACATCAAAATGTCCTTTGGCCTAGATAAGTGCGCCACACTGAGTATTGTGAAGGGAGCACCTCATAACAATCCAGAGGTGTATGCCGACATTCATCAACTACCACCGGAAGAGCAATACCGTTACTTGGGAGTGTGTCAAGATGGCAGGATCAACCACACACAACTGAAGAAGGAATTCCAAGAGAAATACAAGAGCCGTGTGACAAAGTTGCTGAATACGCTTTTATCTGGAGGCAATCTTATCAAAGCCATCAACTCGTGGGCTGTCCCAGTACTGACATACTCTTTCGGAATCGTTAAGTGGTCTGTTACTGATCTCGATGAGCTCGACCGACTTACCAGGCGGCTTCTAACTAAATTCAGACAATTGCATACGAACTCTTCAGTAATTCGACTCTACCTGCCTCGAAGACGAGGTGGGAGAGGTCTATTGAACATCAAGAATCAGTGCCTTAACCAAGAAGCTTCCTTAAGAAGAAAGCTGCTAACGAACAGGGACCCGCTAATAACAGCAATAGCAAGAGAGGACGCTGGATACACGCCTTTGAGCCTGGGATGTGAACTTATTCCGGTCGACGTACCAACAGAAGAGGAGCTCCGGACCCAGTGGATGGAACATGCTTTGCAGGGACGTTTTCCGAAAATGCTACAACCAGACCACATTGACAAAGAAAATTGGTTAAAATGGCTTACCGACGGCTATCTGTACCCCGAAACCGAAGGCTTCTTGACTGCCATTCAGGACAGGGTTATAAAAACAAGAAATTACCAGAAGCATATCCTGAGAGACGACGTCGAAGACATATGTAGGAAATGTGGATCTGTAGGCGAAACTATAGAGCACGTAATAGGAGGGTGTCCCGCGCTAGCAGAGTCAGCATATCTCGGCAGGCACAACCAACTTGCGAAGATGGTGCACCAACAACTGGCGCTTAAGTATGGCCTGTTAGCGACGGCTCCGCCATACTACAAATACACCCCGGAAGCTGTGCTGGAATCGGAAGTAACAGTGATGTACTGGGATAGGCAAATCATCACCGATCGAACAGTGGACTTCAACCGACCAGACATTGTACTGATCAACAAGGAACAACGAAGAGGGATCATCATAGACATCGCAGTGCCACTTACTCACAACATTCAGAAGACTGAACGGGAGAAGATCGCGAAATACGAAAACCTATCAATCGAGCTGAAGCGCCTATGGAAACTGGAGAAGGTGGAGACGTAGCCCTAGTAATATCGGCAGAGGGCGTGATGACGACCAGATTCGCCAAGAACATCGCGGCATTAGGACTGTCTTATAATATTATTCGAAATGGCCAGAAGGCAGTTGTACTACAAACATGTCATATTGTAAGAAAGGTTTTGGGACAGGATGAATTTCCTCCCCTCGCCTGAGCCTAATTTCTGCTGGAGGCGGGGATGAGATATCAAGCCATCACTGTCTGCAGCAGGAATGGGTGAATGTTTCCCAGCGTTTACGCTGAGAAGTGTGACTATAAAGTCGGCGAAATAATAATAATAATACTCACCCTATAATTACTCCGAAGAGTAACCCTTTAGGTCCTCTCAGGGACCTGTGCGGGAAGGAGTGGCTATTATTATTATTTGCCATGGCGCACTGGGAGCGACGTAAGATTATTTCGGTAACGCATTTGCTTTACAGTTCTGAGGAAACCCAGAAAACTCAGAAGATTACCAAATCTAGGGGATGTGCGGTTGGATTGGCATCTATGCATCCACACCTATACACTAGTGTATTAGTGGTTGCATATCAAGCCCTGACGGAGAAAGCGAGACAATTAAAAATAGCTACCCCGGCCGGGACTTGAACAACGCGCACAGAGGTATCGCGACTGGAAAGACGGCGCTTTAACCCACTCGGCTACCCGTGCCCGATTTGAAGTGACTGTTACAATTATAACATTCAGGGAAGTTTTTCCAGACACAGGTATTAATTTCGACCATTTTAGCAGGTTAGTAAAACGTTTCCTAAATTGTATTGGCAAACTGGAAGCATCAATTAGAAACCGGGAAGTGGTAGACCCATAGTAAGGACCTAAAGAAAATGTTGAAATGGTTAGGCAAGTGATAACAGACAATCCAAGAATATTAATTGAGGAGCGTCCATGCAAAACTGCACATGTCCAGGTTGTCTTCGAAATGAGTTAAAGATTTAATGTTGAAGGATTTTCTGAATTATACCCAATCGCAATGTCAGAATTGTGGAAAACCTATGTTGTCATTTAATAAACCCATTGCAATATATAGAAATCCAGTCATAACAACACATGTCCAACGGCAGCAACTGGTTAAGCATTTCGATCATAATTACACATGTCCATGGGGAAATATATAGGTATCTGGATGGGTTAGCTCAAACTGCACATGTTCCGATAAATTAGATTTCATTATTGCTACGTTGGTGCTTGGTTTGTGTGCAGAATTTCACTAGTAGACGGAAATACTGTTCTAATATGATAATAGGAAACCATATTCTTAAACCATGTGATTTCCCCAAGTCATTAGTGCGTAATTAACCTATAAAGTACAAGCAACAAGAAATAACAGTGGTGCTAATAAAATATTGATTTGTGGCGCATGTGCACGATAATGTTATTACATTAATCCTACTTTATTATTGAAAGATGAACGTCTCCTTGGGGTTAATTAACGTTGGTTCTAGAAGGCGGTAGAGGCGTAATATATCAAAACGCAAAGAAGACAAGTCTAAAGAGGAGGTATTTTTTACCATAGTGATTAGTTATTGTTTTCCCTGACATTCATGTCATTGTAAAACTTTCTGCTACTGTATCAATAAATGCGAAATTTTCTGTTACTGTATCAATAAATAATAGTTCAAAATAACACATGTCCATTAGCTATTTCAATCAAAATTAAACATGTCCACTTAGTCCTAGCAAAATTCAAATTAAAAGTGATAATTTTGTAGTTATTTTTCAGAATTTTTTTCTTTCAAAATGTTTTATAAATCAATGCCAATATAGGTATATTCAGTGATATTTTCGTTAACTACGAGTCAGTAGCCATTTCACAAACAGTTTTTGGAAGATATCTCAAAACTACTTTTAACGAACATGTGCAGTTTTGCATGGACGCTACTCAATTTAGCCATCTGAGCCAACAAGTGAACCTGCCCTATATAACGTGTTAAAGAATTTTGAAAGATGATTTAGAATTCCATCCATATCGTCTCCAGTCCACACATGAAATTCTCAGAGTGGATGAACCTCTAAGACTACAGTTCTGCCAATGATTTATTAACCATTTCGTCAATAACGATACTGTCTTCGGAGAATATTTTTTGACTAATGAGACTTGGTTCCATATTTCGGGCTATGTTAACTCTCAGAATATGAAACTTTTAAGTGCGAATTTTTCGAAGATCATATCATTATTTTGAACACGTTGACCACATTCCTTCATAGATCTTGTGATTTGACGCCCTGTGATTTTTTTTCTCTGGCCGTATCTAAAAAATTCGATTTTTGGAACTCCCGTTGGCGATATGCAAGATCTTCAGCAACACATTGTCAATAAAATTGAAGAAATCAATGGGACACCGTGGATAGTGCAGCATATTGTTGACTCTTGATATACTTTAATAGTGTCTTATTTTTTTGAACATACAGTTTTTTTACCAAAGTTTTTTAATTCTGTTTTTATATACCAGGTAAAAATACCCATCACATAAAGTGACAGCCTTGACAATTCAATGAGGTTATAAACTTAAAATTAAGAATAGAAATACATACGTCTTTTTCTGCTCGGCCATCTTAGATGATGTTTTTTTTAATGATTCGTTAATTCTCAAATATGATCTTTGACAATACACAAAATATAGTCACAGGTAACAGTAGCTAATAGTAGCGTGACCACAATCGTGACCGTGACGCAACCTTGACATGACTGTGAGCGTGACCGTGACCGTAACCGTTTCGGTTAATTATTATTGCAGTATATTACTATATAAAAGTATGGTATTTGCTGCTATGATCATTCTGTATCGTGCTTCCTACCAAAGATTTTTGGTCTGTTGCCAGTTTGTGAAACCTTTCTGTTCCTGGAACTACTGCCTGTAGAGATGTGGTGCTTCGTACTTCGGTAAGTGTTTTTTTATTTTTTCATTTTAACAGTTCATGTTTTAACTCGTGTACTTACAATTACTAACGTGTTGTTCGTTACAGGTATTTGGACCCAAGATCGCTTTTGGCTGGTGTAAGGGCTTACAAGTCATGGATGCCTGGTATGTCGAGGGGATCCAGTTTTGAGAACCAAATTGAAGCTAGCATTAGATGAGTAGAAAATAATGGCCAAAAATATGACCTTGAATCCCCGGCTATCAATAAGGATATCAAGATGCGCTCAAAGTAAAAACTACTCGAGTAATGTTAAGAAGTCAATTGCCAAAACTTTTGACTATTTGCCTTTGGTAACTAAAATGCCCAATGATGTTGTTGAAGAAAAGCGTAACATTACGATGTAATGAGAGATTTTCACCATATCGAATTTAATTTATGTACAATTATTTGATTACTGTATATTTATTTTCTTATAAAAATAAAGGAAATATATTTGTTTTATATTATATAATGTTGTTTTTAATATCTTCAAAAATTACACGTGAATGATATGTCATTTCTCTTACGCATTATTATTTCTTAAGTACACAGTTATATAAAAAGTACCTACAAGTAGACAATACAAGGTAGAGTTCATTTTTAAAGGATTGTTTGCTTAAGAACGAAATAATATTTACACATAAAATATTTATGTTGGATTTAACATTTCTATCATATAAATAGCATGAGTTACATTATTATTTTGTATCACTGGTGGAATTTGACGTTCTCATATTTTCATATGCAGGGCATGGGACCCACATTATATTTTTGGGGGTGATTACTAGACCTAAAAAAAGGCTGTACCTAATAGCAAAATAATTTCAAATGAAATTTTCGAAAACATTTTTCATTATCTACCTCGGCAGAAGATTTTGGAAACGATTTTATTGTTATATTCATTTTGTGGTATTAAAAATCCAAAGCTGAACATACAGAGGAATCAGAATTTAATGGTCGTTGCATTAAATAATTTTACTATTTTGCGTATATTGAAAAAAATAACTACGCACAGTTGAATGTGTTATTTTTCACAAGACAAAAGTGTGCAGCCACGAAAATATCTAAGTTAATAGATATTGATACGAAATTATAAACAGAAAAATGTGAGCTAAAAAGTGGTTAAACTTTTAGCTTAAAATATACAGTGCTCCAAAAACAGTGACGTACCAGTTATTTTTTTTAATGTAATTCCCTGTATATTTTCACATTGACACTTTTGATAAATTGATTTTAACGAACTAACATGGTTGATATTTAAGATATATATATCTAATTTGATTGCACAAATAGAATATTTAAGAGAAAAGCAATTTTAGATACTGAGCGCTGGAAAATTTTACGTAAAATCAAGTAAATATTTGTTATCGTGGTGCAATTATACTCTTTCACACTGCAGCAAACTTATTAAACATAAATTTCCCTCAAAACAATACCGAAAATAATATAATAATACTGTATGCGCATCTAACACTCCAAACAACCGAAAATTTAAATGTCCATTGTGCATAAACTACGTAAGAAGCATAAAATGCGCAAAAATGGAAATAACAATACCACTTCCACAACAATGGGTAAATCGCATCAGAATTTATGTTAGAACACGAGCTGAGAAAATGTTGCTGCTAGCTGAAAGCTACGTGTTCCATTCCCAGTAAACAATACCACTAGAGAAAGTCGTGCCAATCTCTGCTTTTCAGTTACTAAATCTTTAGATCATTAACTGAAGTTGTAGTGCATAAAAAATGTATGCTATAAAAATATTTAAAAGTGAAAAAAAAACTCTAATATAATTTTTTATCTCTCTTGTTTTATGATAAACAAGGGCAATACGTTGGAAACGATTTTTGCCCTTTGAAAGTAATTTTAATTGACCATATGCATTTAGGTTATACAGGATGATTCACAACGAACTGTACATAATGTAATGGTATAATATATTAATAAGCAATTTACTACTGAATATCCATTAAAATACATCATTAATCAATATTGTCAAAGATGCAAAATGATTCTGACGTCCTTTGCGTGATTGTTAATACCATTGAAATATGTATGTTAATAAAAACCACACCAAATTATTTTATGTTACCACCAAATTGATGATGGAATATAATCCAGTGATATCAAAAACCAGGTGATATTAAAATATATATTTATTTCTTATATTAAAATGCAATTTTTCCTTTCTTGCTACCAATTTTGAAAATTGTTGCTTCGAACAATATTTTTAATATTCTCAATAGGTACCGATAAACTGCAAAAGTTGTTAAGATATTGTTTCATGACAAGTACACAAAGAATGAAAAAAGAATGTGTGATAATAAAAATTTATTATACTTGTAGAGCAATAACCATTTTTTTAAACCTTCCATAAGAAATAACAAATTACATATTGTGTACATAGAAACTTATACACCATGTATACATATCAGTACTGTTGAAATGATCTAACATTAATATTTTAACAACGTTATATTTGTACTTATAGACGCATTACTATGGGATAAACAATAATAAAATAAAATATATTTATTTGAAACAATTTAGTGCCATATTATTTAAAATTCGCCACTACTCTTCTTATATAATAGCTATAATTAGATCCAGGATGTTAATAATAAAACAGAACAGTGTAAAACAGAAATTTTAAACCAAAAATACAAATGTTAGTCCACATTTGTATTACAAAACTCTGCTTATTTTAAATGTGCCTCAGTTACGTCCGTAGACGTTGAACGTGCTTTTTCACCATATAACTGGATTTTAAGTGACAGGTGCCAGAACTTAACTCCTGAATATATGGAACAGTTAGTAATAATTTATGGAAATTCGAGTGGCAGTACGGACACTTTATAGGTTGCCGTGTCCGTGTGTATGCAAGGTCTGTGTCGTGTGACTATGATTCCTCTGGCGATTAGTTGGGCTCTGAAGGTAGGAATGGACCATTATTGTATCGTTCTTTTTCAAACAAAACAGCGTATCAACAATACTACTAACTCTTGGCAGCAACTGTTTAACTGTTTTGGCATTTTGCAAACGGAAGTCTGACAACGGAAGTCTAGTAGTCACGTTACTATAAGCGTGAACATGACCGTGACCATGACCGCGACTGTCGTAGTTATGGTGATGGTCATAGCCGAGGCCATGACCAGCACTGTGCGTGACCGTCTCCGTTTCGATTAATTATTGCAAGCTATATAAATGCATGGGATTTGCCGCTAAAATCATTCTGTATTATGCTTTCCGACAAAGATGTTTGGGTTGTTACCAGTTTGTGAAACTTCCTTTCTGTTCTTGGAACTGCTGCCTGTGGAGATGTGGTGCTTCATTCTTCAGTAAGTGTTTTTTTTTTATTTTTTTATTGTAACAAATTGTGTATTAATTCGTAGTTAAAGTTACTGACGTGTTTTTTTTTTCGTTACAGGTATTTGGACTCAAGGTCGCTTTTGGCCAGTGTAAAGGCTTACAAGTCATGGTTGCCTGTGTGTCGAGGGGATCCCGTTTTGAGAACGAAATTGAAGCTAGCATTAGATGAGGAGAAAATATTGGCCAAAAATATGATTTTGAACACCCGACTATCAATACGAATATCATGAGACGCCCCAAAATGGAAACTACAGGACTAATGTTCAAAAATCAATTGCAAAATCTTCTGACTATTTGCCGTTGGTAACTAAACTATCCCAATCTCTTGTTAACGAAATATGTAGTATTAGTAAAAAACATTGTAATAAGAGATTTTCACCGTATCGGCTTTAAATGATGTACAGTTACTTAACCATATTGTTATTATGAGATACACAGTGTGTCCCATAAGTTTTAAGACTGTGACTATAAAATCGGTACTACTAGCGCTATCTGCATTCTTGGGAACTAGTTAGTACAACCTTCTTCTCCCCCCATACAAAGTTTCAAGTCCATCGGATTCAGCTGTTCAGTAGCAATTCACGTGGTAGTATCAAAGTGGTCGCGGTCATAATTTCACGATGAATAAAAATAACGAACATGTTGCGATTAAATTTTGCTTTAAAACCGGTAAAAGTGAGATCGAAACGTTAGAAATGTTAAAATTGGCCTACGGTGGATATGTTATATGACTCATGGTTGTTTTTCGGTGATATAACCTTTTTGCGGAGGGTAGAGAGTTGGTTGAAGGCGTCGAATTTTTCCCTCAAGGTACATACTACTGTGAATGCTTCATTCTACTAACAAGTGCTGGATCCCCTTTACAAAAGAATTGCGCGTGTTAGACCTGCGTTGTGGATAGACCGTTCTTTTTTCCTGTTGTACGATAACGGACCAGGGTATACCGCGGCGATTAACACTCAATTTTTGGCCCAAAAAATGGTTTCTGTGCTCAGTCACCCACCGTACTCACTTGATTTAAGTCCTCCTGACTATTTCCTGTTCCCCAAATTAAAGATGGACTTGAAAGGGAACCATTTTGCGTCGATAGACGAGATACAAGAAGCCATAACAATGAAGTTAAACAGTACTTCAAAAGAGGGGTTTCCAAAAGGCATGAAATGGCTGAAAGATCGTGCCAACATGTGTATTATTTCCAATGGAGACTATTTTGAATAAAATATTGTTGAAAAAAATGTTTGTATTTTTTTTGCGTCTTATAGCCACGATCTTAAAACTTATGGGACATACTGTGTATAGGTATGACTAAAAATTTATACTATACTATGTATTTTTTGTTTCAGATATTAAATATGTTTAATTTGAATATATTTATAAATGACAGCACAAAAATCTGTATTTTATGTTATAGATTATTTGTGTTAATATACAAATTGTACAGCTACGTAAAGTAACTGTAGAATTTATACCGACACATAACAGTTTATAAGAGTTTTACATACAATGGACTTGATAAAAGCTTTTATTTTTTAAAGGAATTGAACAATGTGACACAATAGCTGTAATAATAACACAATACACGCGGCTAACGGCCTCTACAGTCGACGCCACTAACAAAAAATAATAACCCAATAATGTTATTGCTCTTTGTTGTTCATAAAATTCAAATCCAACTGCATTAGGTTGTTTTGTATTAGTATTGTCGCCAAGACGTTCGAGGCATGCATCCATCTCCTACATTGAGACTGATTTATTTTGTATTTTATTACATTATCAAGAATGAAACGGTATTATTTATTAATTGTTTAGTTCATTGTTGCGAAATTTGTCAATCATTTTTTCTTTTTTTTACTGTTAATTTTTGCAACAAAGTTTAAAACCAAATCATTTTAGGATAGAAAATGAAGGTATTACTTTCTAATGAGATATTACACACCCGTACCTCCAATTTAAAATTTTGAAGGTTACAACTGTCTCTCGAAGGGGTTTTTTACTGGTGGGGGAATTTACCGATGAAATTTGTACAGGGTGAGCCACGTAACTTCCTCACCCCCTTATTTCATTAACTATTGAGATTTTTCAAAAAATTAAAAGTTGTAGCTTATATAATTTTTTCAGTAGATTTCAAATATGTCATTGAAAATGAAATAGAAACTAATTTATACGGGGTGCGCAAAAAAAGTTTGATTTTTTTAAATGGAACACACTATATATATTTTTTTATTTGAATTGGTCATGTTTTGACAATTTCAAAAATGTCTATAACTTGTGTCTTCTATCCAATAACAAAAAAGTTATTCATAAAATACCGTGAATAGTTTAAAATTTAAAGGTTAATTTGTGCTATCAATGTATGCCATGAAATAAATAAAACAAAAATGTTTGGTACTTCTAATGACATATCTTATAATTGTGAGAATAATTTTCAAAATAAATAAAAATAATTTGAACAAAGAAATGTATTTGCTTAACATGAGGCACGTTATATCAAATGAAAAATCGAATTTACAAATTGCGCTATACTAAATTAACAAACAAACACAAGCTAATACAATGTAATATGAATTAATTTAAAGTAAATGTTCAATGTGGCCCCCATTTTGATGTATACATAGATTATATCTCTTTATTATATTATTTAATACGCTATTTAAAATATTGTTATTATTATTTATAAAAATTCTATTTCTTCTGAGATCATATTTTGTATCATATCCAACGTCAAATTTGGAAACGAGTAAACTTTGTTTTTTAGATGTCCCCATAGAAATGTATCCAGGGGAGACAATTCGGACTTCTTGGAGGCCATAACAATTGTTCCGTGCTTCCCAATCCAATCCCTATAGTTCTCGTTCAAAAAATTGTCTCACTCCAATAATATTATGGCAGGGAGCACCATCTTGTTGCCAAATTATATCTCTTATTCTTGGAGGGGAATATCATCTAAGAGATTAGCGATACTATTCCTCACAAAACTTAAATATCTGACATCAGTGAGGATGCCATTAAAAAATATTGGGCCTATTATCTTATTGTTGAGAATTCCACACCAAACGTTTATTGATTGTCTGCCCTGAAATTGAATTTCTTGATATGTGTTAGGATTTTCCGAGGCCCAATAGTGTGTATTTTTCCTGTTGAAACAACCTGAAGTTGTGAATGAAGATTCATCAGTCCACAAAATATTTCTGAATATATTAGGATTGTTCAAGTTGTATTGTCCAGAATTGTTCCACAAAAATTAAGACGCGAATCACAATCAAGAGGCAATAATTTTTGAACAGGCAATTGACTGAACGCGCTATACTTATGTTTTTTTTAATATTCTGCGTGTCGTCGCATATGTTACATTTAATTCTCTGCAACAATTTCTTATAGACTTACTTGGATTTTCTACAAAATAAAGTAATATATTTAATTCCAATTCTTCTGTCGCAACTGGCTTCCTTCTGTTTCTTTTTTCATTTAGGGAAAGATCGAGTATTTCTAAACACCGTCTTAGTATATTTGAAAATTCCTCTTTCTGGTTGCCTTCTTAATGGAAACTTTCTTTGATACTCTCTTAATGAAGCCTTAGCATTATTTCCATTAGATATATATAAATTAAACATATCACACTTTTCTTCCCAAGAATAACCCATTATAAACATATATAAACGGCATACAATTATTCTCACAATTATAAGATTTATCATTGGAAGTGTCAAATGTTTTTGTTTTATTTATTTCATGGCCTACATTGACAGCACAAATTAATCTTTAAAATTTTAACTATTCACGGTATTTTATGAATAAATTTTTTGTTATTGAATAGAAGACACAAGTTATAGACATTTTTGAAATTGTCAAAACATGACCAATTCAAATAAAAAAATATATATAGTGTGTTCCATTTAAAAAAAATCAAACTTTTTTGCGCACCCCGTATAAATTAGTTTCTATTTAATTTTCAATGACATATTTGAAATCTGCGGAAAAAATTATATAGGCCACAACTTTTAATTTTTGAAAAATCTCAGTAGTTAAAGAAATAAAAGGGGTGAGGAAGTTACGTGGCTCACCCTGTACATTACAGGATGTCATTTAAGAATATAAAATAGACGTGTCTCGGATTTTTTTTATAAACACACACAATAATTCAGATAGTAGTTATCAGTTGCGTCCAAAAAATACAAGTTGACAAAGGGATTTTTTGGGGATATTGGACAAATAAAGAAGCATTAATTTTGCCGACGTGTTGTCTAATGTCCTCAGACTTCTTCATATATAAAACACTAATTAAGTTATATAAAATATTAACTAAGCCCTGAAGAAGTCAGAGTACATTAGACGAAACGTCGTGCTTCTTCAAATTTTAAAAATTATCAAAAAGAAATGAATGCTTCCTCATTTGTCCAATATCCCCAAAAAACGCTCCTTTGTCAAATAATTCACATACCTACTGAATTTATTCCAGACCGTTTAATAAAATTGATGCAGATAACAAAAGTGCAGACGTGACGTATTACATAAAATTGACGCAAACAATGGAAAAAAATTATCCGACGAATTATATACTTATCGCGGAAACGTGTAATGCGAGACGATTAAAATAAAAATGATGGAAGTAGTTAAGGGGGAAGCCATTCAGGCGAAATCGTCTCGAAAGATATTTATTGTTTTAATTTTATTTTTAATTCGTCCAACAATTGTAAGGGAGGATTTTAGGCGAGAGCATTTGGTTCGTCCGCAATAATTGCGAGAGGGAAATTACAAAAGAATGAGCGAACATTACCGCGTATTACAGAATTACACGGCATAAAATAAAGGCTTCGCCATAGGCGTCGATTCTGCGGCTGGTCTCGGTTGGCTGTGTTGGCGAGAAATTCAGTCGAAGTGTAATTTTAGTCACTTCCATATTGTGTTTTTATTCTGTTTCTATTTTCTGTTCACAATCAGTCCATTAAAACTGAAATCTCCTACGTTACTGAAGACGTGTACGAGTAGATTTTCCACATCTTGAAACGTTCATATTGTAGAAAAAGCTGCTAAAGTTTGTTTTTCTTATTTGTTTATTAATTATATCAGATCAGAGAATCGAAAGTTCGTGAGCCTAAATAACAGTGAACACTTGCCGCGAGTACTAAGCATCTCCCACGAATTTCGCGATTGTCGATTCAAACAAGTACGAATGAAGGTTCCGCTTATCCAACGAGCCCTCTTTCAGGAGTTTTAACCGATTCAAAAGTCAAATAAAGGAGGTAATAGGGCGCAAAGGAAGATTTGAAAGAAACGGACGACTTGTGGTGCGCCGAACAGTGTTCGAGCATCCTCAGGAATGCTTTCTGCGTCACCCTATACATCAAAACCTGTTTGCAATCCCTCAGCTCCGCACATTTTCAGCGGGTGGGTTGGAGGTGGAATTTAACTTTTGGCGCTCAATGAGCAATCCGCAGTGGATCCCGTCAACTTCGAGAGCCTTCAAATAATGCCATGACATGAATTCGAAACAAAACGATATCCCACACTGCCTCGAACAGTAGCGGAGCCGGAGGGGGTGGGTTGGTCTAGGTGCGACCGGAAGTTGTGCTTGAATTATTAAAGGGTGAAAGCGAGTTGTTGCACCACACACCAATTTATTTGGCAGCATTAGGATTCGCCCAACATATGTCAAATTACGCAAAACCAAGCGTAAACGGAAAGGGGTGGCTCACAGAATTGGGTTGAAGAGATGGGACAGCGACCAAATGCACAAAATCTATTGAGGAGGCCTAAATGTGTGCCGGGATGGAGTTTTTACCCGACAACGTCGTTCTTAGTCCATCCCGTAAGTCTTCCAATTGCTGTCAATTTTTTTCAAATGTTCATTTTTCAACATTCCAAACATATATTTTTGTCAAACATTCCTTGTATGTACTTATGTAACATGTATACATATCAAAATTGTTTAAAGGGTATAACATATTAATATTTGACCAACTTCATATTTGAACCCTTCGACGCATTTAAGCCATGGGATGAATATAATAATTAAATAAAACTGGCTATTTACTTGAGATACTTTAATATCGTATTTAATATTCATCACTATTATCTTATCTAATAGTTATATTAGTGTCCTAATTATTAAAGAGATTACTTAAAACTTCAGCAATCGTATTATTTTTGACAAACTTTTCGCGTAAGATAAGTAGTAAATATTTGCCACTATATGAGAACAAC
The DNA here is from genome assembly GCA_029963805.1 of Aromia moschata. Lineage (NCBI taxonomy): Eukaryota > Metazoa > Arthropoda > Insecta > Coleoptera > Cerambycidae > Aromia > Aromia moschata. The sequence continues at coordinate 720,628 of JAPWTK010000067.1, forward strand.
ATAAAACAGTTCTGGTTCTATTTGCACGTAAATATTTATACCAACACGCACTACTTTTTAGGTGATAACTATACACCTCTTCAAGGATTTATAGTGAAAAAACCGTCAGAAGTTTTATGATAAAAATTTTCAATACAATGGAGCACTTCTTTATAAGGTTCTGATGGGAGGGATTTGCATATTTTTTTATAAACTAGAAACAAATATAAGAAGGTTTGATTTTTACAAAAATATTTTTGTTTGAAAAAAGTTATGGACATTATAATTTTGGGAAACAAAATGTTCCTATAAAATTAAAATTAAAATGGCCATAACTTTTTATAAAAAAAATATTTTGTAACAAATCGAAAAACGTCTCCTTATATTTGTTTCTAGTTTATGAAAAAAATATACTGCAAATATCCCACAGAGCGTTACTGAGAACCCAGGGAGTGCTCCAGTGTTTTTGAAAATTTTTTTCGCAAACTTTGCTGACGATTTTTTCACTATAAATCCTTTCTGTAAGAGGTGTATAGTCATCACCTCAAAAAGTGAAGTGGGTCCCATGGTCGTTTTCAAGATATGGCTAACTGAAATATCACGCACCGCCACTGGTGAAGGGACAGAAACAGACATAAAATATTCTTCACCAGTCCTTATCAGTAGACTGAGAAGTCGCGGACTAAGTGTGATATACATCTAAATGTACCGGATAAACAACCATCTCGTGAGTTCTGGAACCAATACATTACAGAGATGCCGTTACCAGGTTACACAACGAACGTTATATGTATAACTATCTACCAACTGAATGCAGTGACTTACTAAAGTGGTCCTGGAGTTGGTACTGGAACCTTGCGTAGAAACAAAAAACTGACTCTTTCCACGAAACACCATCCACTACACTTTTCTCGACGCGCGTTTCGCCAACCAAGTTGGCATTCAGGAGAAGATTAAAACTAAATTCTAGAATTTAGTTTTAATCTTCTCCGCGCGTCGAGAAAAGTGTAGTAGTTCGGTGTTTCGTGGAAGACGTCGTTTTTGTTTTCTTTTTTACTAAAGTGGATTAAAAGTGTTTTAAAATATATACGGCTGTGCTTATGTATTAACGAGACATTTCCAGCAAATGAAAGCTGTTATTTACAATTAAATCTTGCTAGAGCTGCAGCTATCAAGGAGAGCCAGACCAAATTTCAAGATGTGCCCGCTGAAACTGGTTTAAAAACTATTCATAGTAACTATAGAGGTTTGTATGACGCCATACACAAATTACAGAACAGAGCGGTGCCGTTAGTGACGTCACTACAAATAATGGACAAAGTAAATCCGCTGCTAAAAGCTATACATAGGTGATGCAATAAAATGAACCTGTTAAAAATATTTTCTTATCTTCTTAAAACGTATCTGATGCTACAAAGTTTTTTATGAGTCTTCTCCAGTTCGTGATAGTACTGTTAAGCAAGCTAAGTTGTCGAGCTAGTTAAGAGGATAAGTTTTATTTAAGTACATATATGGTTGTAAAGTGTGAATATATTGTTTTTGTTCATGTATTTAATATTAGTTGTTTACTTTCTTGTATTACATGTATTATATTATGATGCGTACACCTATATCCCATGGCACATTTCGGCGAACTCTAGTCATTAAAAACGATTTTAAAAAAGTTTTCATTTTTACGCTCTTTTTCAACTTTCAATGTAATAAGTTAAAATTATTTATATTTAGTAAATAAAAGTCATAAAAACAGCTCCGGTCACTATAGAATATTTAATTCTGCATAGATTTATAAAAAATAATAAAGAAGATTTATCGAAAATCATAGTTTGGGTCGACATCTTCTTTTTCAATGCGAGTTTTGGACCTTTTTTCTCGTAATTCTAAGACTTCAAGGAACCGTTTAAAATACTTTTTCTATTTTTGCTCCCAGAAAAGATATGATGAGAAGAATTTTATATAATTTTGTGAAATTGTAGCGTGTATTAGCAGTAGAACGTTTGCTATTTTCTAACACCTACATCATCTTTTTCAATGTGAGTTTCACTTTCGGACTTCATGATTCTAGTCTTTTTTTGATCCCAGAGAAGTTCGTTCATCCGGAAGAAAAGTGACACAACTCAAAAATTCAAGGTTAGTTAACGTGGTCGTTGGATTTTTAATTTCAGTCTTTTAGTACCTTGTATTTAGAAATAACGGCAAAAATATAATACGAACAACTTTCATTTGCATTTTCCCAAGAACTGTGTTTTTCGAGTTGTGTCACTTTTCTTCCGGATGACCGAAATATGCTGCCGGTTAAACAAGATACCAATTAAATTATTCGACTGGATATCTCAGACAACCTGTAAAAAATGATAAAGATAAAGAATTTTATGAAACTCTGTGAAGCTGAAGCGTCTATTGGCAGTAGAACGTTTATCATTTCCGAACACCAATTTGGGAAGTTAATTGGGAAGGTTTTTGTATTGTTTCACTCCGCTGGTCCGTAAATTTTGCACGTATTCGTTAACGCGTCTATCATCGCTAAATGTGAGAGTTATGCGTTTGCCGGCGATCCTTAACCAAACATGTTTACCGACTGATGGAATGGTTCACCGGGATAACAGCAAACATTTTGCCAGCATTGGGGTCAGGCAGACGTGGCCGAAGGTTTCGGACCTCACCACCTATGGTTTGCTTTACGTTACATCCGGTGGGTAGAATGTTTGCCGATTCGAAATATTGACACCCCAAAAGATACGTCCCGTATGAAACACACCCCTGCTGCATATGGATCCAACCAGGTAGACGCTTCACCCACCGCCCTAACCAAATAATGGTAATCTAATATTATCCCTCTATTAAGTATTTTGGCTATTTTATTTAGATATCAATTAAGTTCATTCTAACATATTTTTTCTGCTGGAGAGAAAAACGAAAATAAACGGCTTAATCCGAAATTATGTGGAAATTTTCACATAATTTCGAATTAAGCGGAATAATAATTTCACATAATTTCGGACTAATAATTTGAAAATTAACAATTTTTCAATATATTAGAGAGATGATTAATAGAGAGAAGATTCAACAAACAATTTCAAAGTTATCTGTTACTGTAATTTTCATATATTTAAAAAAAACGCATGTTTTGCTAAACATAAATCAGTTCTTGCTAAAGATAAACAAATTCTTGATAGTTCTACTTTTACATTTCTATAGTAAACATTATTTACGATGCCTAGAATTCGACAAATTCAAAATTATCGCCATTAAGTGATTTTCAACGTGACTAGATTTTTGGTATGAAGGAGGCCTGATTTTCTCGGAACGGAGGAACTTACAGCTAACTGTTGAAAGCCATACTGCCCTTACACATGGAGTGATGGCTTGGGGTGCAATATGTTTTGGTTGTAGGTCACTTTTAGTTTTTCATCGGGGAAATTTGCATGCCACCGGTTAGGTACATAGCCGATGTTTTAGGACCTGCTGCAATGCCACATTTTCGGAGTTTGACTAAACTAATTTTACAAGATAACGCCAGCTCTCACACGTCAAAAGTTACAACATAGTTTTTGGAACACGCTCATGTGTATGTGCTTCCATGGCTTGTTCGTTGTCCCGATCACTCACCAATCGAAAATATCTGGGATATGATCGATACCAAATTGGATCATTCATCAACGGATACCAGAATGGACCAACAAGTTCACATACAAGCTGCTTGGATTGATGTACCCTAAGCCGATATTGGTCATTTGATTCAGAGTGTCACTCACCGAGTAAATGAATGAAATGAAACGAAATGAAATGAAATGAAATGAAATGAATGAAAAAAATGCAACTCGTTGCTGAACGTTTTTAACTGTTGGTGATTTTATATTGAGAACTTAATAATTTTTTTGTTATATTGAAATGTACATGTGAAAATTTCAAATTAATTGCTTAACCAGTACTGGATGTTTGTACTATATTGTTTTCATAGTTCGTGACAAATTTTCACACCTTGCGGATATTGTATATCATAATGAAAACGCATAAATGTTTCTTAGTTGTCTGACCATTTGAACAGTTTGACATTTTTCATGTTTTGACTTTATTGACGTTTTTGAGCTTTTCAAACTCCTATCTTCTTTAACCTTTCGATCATTTTTCCTTTTGACTGTTTTGAACAAATGACCTTCTAGTTTCTTTGACGTTTTTGACCTTATGATATTCTGAATTTTTAATCTTTTCACCGTACGACCTTTTGAATTTTGTCTTTTAGCTCCTTTGAGCTTTTGGACTCGACCTTGTGGGAGATTTTATGGACATACATCTCATTTATTCCCCACTGATGAGCTGCTGGTGTGTGAAGTTTTTGGAAGTGAATATGTCTTAAAAGTCTTAAAAATCACAGTAGAAATGCACACTGAATAAATTTTCTGTTTGATAGTTTTAGTATGCTGAAACATGCTATGCTTTTGTCGGTTAGTAAATAATGGAAAAATACTGTTTACTAAATTCACTTACCAATTGATAGTCATCGTATAAAGTTAGAAAACGCTAAGATCGAATGGATGCACTCACTAGACCTTCCCTTTTATGGTTTGTTCTATGTTATATCGAGCAGCGAGAGTTTTCGAAGAAGTGTTTAAAACATTCACACCCCAGATAAGAGATATACTTTATATAAATCGCGGTCCCTTTAGTGCGCGAGCATCCCATCCGGAAGTTACCCTTCCCTTTTCATCGCAATAACGGTCCTAATGAAATAATACTGATAATTTAGGGTATTATAACTTAATTCTCCAGAAGAATGGTGAAATTTCCAAAAAGTTGCGGTGAAATTATTTCATGAAATGGTATATTGAAATAATATACCTGTGGTACTCTTCTTTTTGGCAGTAAAATTTAGACAATGTGATATATCACTTCAGGTAGATAAAACACTGTTTGTTTGATTACTTGATTACGACTTGACTACTAAATGAAGATGACGTCAGTGTTTATTCTCAAATAGTAAACTCCTGTTACAATGATATAAGTTGCAAAATATTTCCAAAATGGCATCAAAATAAGAAGTTTATGTGGAAAATAAGCATTTATAGAACTTCGAAATATTTAAAAAACGGACGTCAGACACATACACATAGTGCGTTTCAAAAAATTGAAAACATACCCAGCAAAATCATAACTATTTGTAGTTAAGAAAAAATGCTTCTATGAAAATATGTACACGATATCTCAATTTAGTACGTTTTATTTAAAATAAGCGACTTAATAAAGAACAAAGTTGTTCAAGTTTCACCCTGCATTTTGAGAACCCTGTAGATTTTTCCGTGTATCTAGAATTATTGACAATAAGCCCAGACTTTCATACTTGTATGGTAAAAAAAATCAATAATTCAAAATTTTTGATTTTTTATGATAAAATAATACAGTGTGTGTCAAAAGATCCGGGACAGCTGGATAACTCGAGAAATACCCCTCCTAGAGAAAAACGGCCTTAACAAAAGTTATGGCATTTTTCCCTGAAAATCTAACGGTGACCTTGGATGTGACCTTGACCACGGGCTTGAAGGTTATGTCAAGGGCAAGTCCGTTTTATCAAATAGGACCTTCTATTTTTGATACCAGAAATGAAAAGAGCGGAAAATTTTACAATATATTATCACCTTGACCAACTCCTGGGATTTGGGCCTCAAGGCTATTCCAAGGTCGAATGCAATTGAGACATTAAAGTTCGATAATACGTATCCCAGAGAAAAATGACCTTCATAAAAGTTGTAGGATTTTTTCCTGGCAATTCAATTGTGACCTTGAATTTGATCTTGGCCATGACCTTGAATTCACGTAAAGGTTATGATCGTACGTACTCAATTCCATTCGTTTTTTTTCACATTAAACCCTCTGTGAACACCTGTGACCACTTATATCAACTTTTGACTGTCAATAAAAGATGAATTCAACAAAAAAAATGTTGTTGAATTCATCTCATCATCATCAATTCTGACCAATATTATTTTTGGCTGATAGTAATCAAAATTAAATGGAATTAATCCATGATATTTTTTAGTATCAGTTGTAAAACCAAGTTATTAAATAGTCAAGTATTTGAATCTTGGCAGTCCATTTCACATTACACAGTTATCTCAAAGGTAGGGTGTGCAAAACTAAGCCACAAAATGACAATGCATACTAGACGAATGCGATGTCATCCCAGCTGAGTATTTCATGAATGCAGTTACAGTTCAGAATACAGTTTTTATAATCAATTGGCTTACTGTCAAGATGTTAACGGAGCACAGATTGATCACTTTTTTGTAATAATTAAGACCGTTAGGACGAGTTTTGCCTGCTGGACAACTGGCTGGACAGTTAAGAGTATTGCCTTAACTAGCTATTAAGTATAGAGTATTGCCTTCGATAGCTAGATAGGTTTTCATCTTGGTCAACTTTTTTACATGATGCTTATTTATCAAGCTTCAATTGTATTTGAGCTTGAAATAGCCTCGAAGGTCAAATCCAAGGAGTTGGTCAACATCATAATCAATTGTAAAATTTTCAAAAATAGGGGTCCTATTTGATAAAACGGTCTTGACCTTGACATAACCTTCAAGGTCGAATGCTCAAGGTCAAAAAGTTCACCATTGAATTGCCAGGGAAAAATCCTATAACTTTAATGAATGTCGTTTTTCTCTAGGAGGCGTATTTCTCAAGTTATCCAGCCGTCCCAGAACTTTTGACACGCACTGTATATACTCATATGGCAAAAAAAAAATAAAATTTTACCACTACACAAATTATTAGTTTATTTTTCTAGGGTATACAATTTCCATTTTTTTTTAAATTTAAATATCTCGAAAACCATTCATTTTAGAGGTAAGACTGTTATTAAAGTGACTTTAAATGAATATAACATTCCATTTAAAACATCGAAGTTAGTTTTCACTTCCGGTATATTCGGAAGTGCCAGAAAGTCATCATAGTCGTCATTATTTTAGACGTGTAGAGCATACCCAAAAACCTCCAGATACAAATTTTTACTTCCATATCATTTATAGTTGTCCCAAAACGTTTAACAGGCCACTCACCGTGAAGCACCCTGTATAAGAGATGCTTCATATTATATAATGCAGCCTTTCTAAATGCGTGCGTTTCCCGTCCGGGTGTCGACCTCGCCCTCTCCGTCATAACCGAACGCCCTAATCAAATAATGGGTAATCTGGCGGCGATCGAGCGGCAGCAGGCGGTGCTCGTGACGGCCCATCTCCGTCCGAGTCCTCGCCATAAATCCCAAATATTGATTCGGACAATTTAAGAGTTATTAATTGATACTGCACTTAGTCCGCCGGAATACATAAAGGGGAGGCCTGACGACGGATGTGCCGGGCGTGATTTGTGGACGGAATGCGACTTTTGGGCATTCGGTTTCCTGGTGGCGGCATGCGGACACAATATACAGTGTGGAACAGCCAAATGGAATGAATTCAGTAGATCCATTATTATGCATTTTTTTTAGAAAATTCTGAGACACGTCAATTTCTAATTCTAAAATGATATCTTGCGACGTAAAAGTGTCATTCCTAAATTCAACCCCCTTCAGCTACAACTCCTAAATTTTCAAACTGGACGTAGGTTCTTGTGATACTTCATTTGAACGGTCCTTTCATTCTCTATTCAAAACTGCTATGGTTTTAAATTTCATTGCAGAAATTAATAAGAAAAAAAAGATAAGTTTCTCCAGCGTAGGAAATTCGTTACATTAAAATAAAACTTTTATAAGTAACACTATTTGCCAATTTTAGGTTCTGAAATGTTAATAATAACAAAAAAATAAATGTCTGTAATTGCCGACATTCCCCACTATAAGATAAAAACTTACTAATAAATACGTACAATTATTTGTTTGACAATCAAATGACATACACGAGCAATCAGCAAAAAAAACATACCTGAAATTTAAGAAGTTGGCCATTATCAGCTTTAGTTAAATTACCTAGAAACGTGCTTGTCATTGTAACAGTAGTTAACAGTTACCATTGTTAAACTTTTTGCTTTAGTTTTCGTGTTGCAATTCAGAGAGATGGTTTACCTAACAGAAATGCATAAGATAACGATTCTAAGATGATTGGTTACCGAGACACAAACGCAGGCCGAAGCTGTTCGCCTATTTCAAGAAAAATGTCCGGAGTTGCCGCCGATATCTCAAGGTACCGTAAGGAAAATAGAGAAGAAGTTTTGGGAACGTGGACATGTACGGCAGCTAAAGAAAAATCCTCCCAATAAACTCAGTGATGATCAGAAATTAGATGTAATGTAATTATGATTGAAGAAATTTCACATACATGTCGAGTCGTCAAACAACTTCAGCATTAAATATTAGCCCTTCCAAATAGGGAGACGTGGTTCTGTAGAATGGCCTGCACGATCACGTGATCTCACGCCGTTAGACTTATTCCTATGGGGATATGTAAAAAGTATGGTCTACAAAACAAAACCCGACGATTTAACTGACTTAAGAAGAAGAATAACACTTGTAATTAGGTCGATTACACCGCAGATGTTAACTTACGTTAGAAGACATTTCTCTTTACGTCTAAAATGCTTCCAAGATGCTGGAGGCATGCTTTTTGAACATCTTCTGCATTAATAATCATTTGTTTTTTATTTTAATGTAACGAATTTCCTACACTGGAGAAACTTTTTTTCTTGTTAATTTCTGCAATAAAATTTAAAACCATAGCAGTTTTGAATAGAGAATGAAAAGACCTTTCAAATGAAGTATCACAAGCCCCTACTTCCAATTTTGAAAATTTAGGGATTGTAGCTGTCACCTGAAGGGGTTGAAGTTAGGGATGACATTTTTACGTCGCAAGATGTCATTTTAGAATTAGAAATTGACGTGCCTCAGGATTTTCTAAAAAAAAGCATAATGATGGAGCTACTGAATTTATTCCATTTCGTTGTTCCAAACTGTATAAGAGCGTGGAGGAAATGCAAAGACTGTTGATGGGTGCCAAATGACCCATTTGGAACCAAGGCAGCCTGTCGAGCAGCAACAGATAAAGGTTGGTGTGTATTAATACCCAGAATGACAATGTATATGTATTGCACAAAATGGCATCATAATACACTGTCTTCTCTGAGACCTGTCCGCTAATGACACTGTGTCTTTTTATTTTAGGTTTTCGGGTAGCTAAGCGCCTATCACTTAAGAGTGGTTTTTACGCAAGGTGACAACTAGACACAAGTATGAAAACTGGACATTGACAAAACAGGGTCCGTCACTTAAAACTGCCTTGTGAATTTAGGTTATTAGGTAGAATCTTGACGTCGCCCGGAACTTTTAACGCCCAAAAAAGTAAGTGTTATATTTTTGTATTTATAATCAATATATGTATGAATTAGAAATATTCAAACGTTATTTGAGCACCTCTTTAAAACAATTTATTTGTTCGTAATTGGTGGGCGCAAAATCCCATGTAATAAAGGATAGATGCCCGAGTTTTTGTGAGTATAGATGCCTCTTAGAGGCTTCAAGGTAAACAATTAACTTAAGATGAATAGCCCCCGTTTCATTTTCTAAAACATTGCATTTTCGTTTTTAATGGCAACATTATTTCCTCCATAATTTTCAAATGCAGGTTGGGTCGGCCTAAAGTTATTTTGTTACGTGCTTTATACATTTCATAGTCCATTATATATACAGGTGTGATACCAAAACTTTTCATTTGATGTACATACATCTCTTGCAAATCTAAATCTTCCAGTTTAGAAGAATACTTTTCTGAATAGTTCAAATACCCGTATATATGAAGTGTAAATTAATAAAATAACAGATCAACTCCTCCTATTACAACGATCAGTAAATCATCACAATGCTTATCTTTGGAGTTTCAACATCGTTCATTACTAATACGTGGCACAAGTGCAACTAAACGGTGCAGTGAGATTGGGTTTTAGCAGTTTGTTATTCAACGTGCTCATAAGCGAAAAGTCCACACTCGGATGTCGTTTTGCCATTTAGCGAATCAGCAAATGCTCGGGCATTAGACGGAAAATGGACTTGGACCCTTTGAACATACTCATCAACTCATCAAAATTGTAGATGTACTACAAACGTAATCCCAAACAGGAGCAACATAAAACACGGCAAGGTGTCACGTGACCATGTCGAGGTCGCAGTCCCTCGCGTTACGCATGACGTCAGCGTCCATACATGATGCTCGATAGAAGTTTTTCACTACCCAAAACTGCCCAAAAAAACAAGTTTATTTAAAACAATTGTATTGTTTTTATTGGTTCAGTGCAGTGGCTCAATAAGCGAATATATGTATGTAGTTCACATGGGTGAATCCTAATAAGATCAGTAGACAAGTTATGACTAAAATATATACAATACATATAATGTATCATATGTTTTTAACAAACTTTTAAGACAATAAATTCAACATAATGTATATGTGAACTAAATTTATTCTCCGAATGCGAAGAGAGGGATTCATTAAATGAGACAGACGAAGACGTTGGTGTGACGTAACAAATCAGAGCGACACATATAGAATAAAATCATAGCGAACTGCTGTCAAGTGTGGCAATTATATATGCCTTTTTCTATCCTTCACTTAAGTCTAACTTCCTTTCCTTTTTTCTTGGCCAACTACTAATTTAAGAATACATACGGTATGCATTTCAGTGATATCTTGCACACTACTTTTATTAGTATCCACCCATGCGACCTATGTCCACTTTCCATTTATAAATAATATTCACCATTGTCCTAATAAAAAACAAAAAAAAATAGTAGGGGAATGTCGTCAGGGTTGGGCCACTGTCTGGGTTGAGACACGGCTATTTCTCGTATATGACACGTGCTGTCTCTGTGTTTATAGCGTGGAATTATTATTCTCCATGACAGAAAACTTTTCAGAGCATTGCTTGTCACGGAGATTGGCTGTAAAAGGTTTTGTGCATTCGTCTTGTTTTCGGTAGTCCGAAAAGTTTTGTAATAACCGTGAAAAACGACTCAAAACTTGGACAAAAACGATGTCACCGTCAAAGTAAGTATATATTTCCATTATGGGGGTAACCATTAACAAGTTCCCAAAGGAAAAATTGTATTCTCTAACCTGTTTGCCTGTAGTGTTTATCGAAAAAACGCTTGTCGTCTAGGTTGGGGTACTCGTGTAGTCAGGGTTAGGCAATTGGGCAACATCATTTTTTTTTCGACAAGTAAAATAAGTCTTGCGCCAGTTTTTCGCCCCGCAGAACATTAAAATAATTCATTGCCGCAATAAAAGTAATGTTTTATCAATAAAAAAATGGTTAATCATAACATAGTATTAAAAAAGTCGCTTCCCGCTGTCTGTCCCTATGTATGCTTAGATCTTTAAAACTACGCAACGGATTTAGATGGTTTTTTTTAAAAGATAGAGTGATTCAAGAGGAAGGTTTATATGTATAATACATGCATACTATAGTAGAGAAACAATGACAATTTTAGAGGTTTCTAATTGATGTCGTAAACCGTAAGCCGGCGGTGCTAGTATAATGATAAATAATATGAGATTTTAAGGAATAACAATAAGAATAACAATAAAAATTAATAACAAAATAACAATAACAATAAAAATTTTAATTCAAAATTGAATATTGATTCCGATTAATGTTCTCATGAAGATTTCTCATCAAAATTATGTAGAATTGAATGAAAAACAATTAAAAACAACATATTTCTTCACTAAAAATTGTTTTAGTACATATTTCGACGATATTCACTAGTGGCCCAACCTAGACTGCTATGGCCCAACCTGGACTACTTTTTTTTCGTTTTGCCAATAACTTTTTTTATAACGCCTTACAAATTTTCCCTAATTCAAAAGTGTCTTATGACTGTCCAACAAAGTTAAAAAGTGGCCCAACCCTGACGAAATTCCCTTACCTACATCTAAATAATAAAAGCTTGTTTTTAAACAGTATGTTTTACATATAATTTTATCATATTTCCATATAGAACTGGGTCATATCACCCAAAAATAACTTGCATCTTGCGCTCATAAATTGTAAACAAGACTACCCTCCATCTTACCCCAAGTAAATACTCGTTTCCTCCATTTCTCTCACATATCTACACGCGGAAATACCGGGTTTTCATAAATATTTATGGAGGTAAAATGACTGTATATTAAAATTGGATTTCTCGAAATTCCTCGAAGCTCATTGCGACAGCCAAAGCTGCTGACTCCTTAAGTAGAACTTCAAATCCGTTTTGCGCTCATGATATGTGTTATACGTGGACTAGCTGCGTTGCTTGATATTCATAAATATTTAGCATGTAGGTGATTTGCATACATAGTTGTAGATATATTGAAATAAAAATGTCTCAAATGTATGCGCAGTTTAGACTTGTCATTCCATACATTGTTGTAACATGTTCGAATTTGTAACATTGCCTCGAATTCAACAAGAAGTTTCGTTGTGAGCGCAATAAATCCGCGTTTATTAAAAGTATTGAAGCTTGTAGAAGATTGGTTTGGCTTTTTTAATATTTGGACGAGCTAATATATTTTCATCACATTTTCGTACACCTACCGTTTGCCGATTTTGATTTATTTCTAGTTCTTCAAAATTTCTTCATTAGCGCCATAAGTATTGTTATTGTGGTCATTTTAGAAAATTAAATATCGGAATTATCACTAGAACCCTAATTATTAGTAATCAGAACGTCAGTAGAACTCTAAAGCTATGCAGCAGTGCTTTTATTATTTCTTAATTATGTACAGGATGTCTAAAATGCAATTATCATTTAGCCCATATTCCAGAAAAGGCCTTTTTAAGGGCCCTGATGAGGCCCAGATGTCAGGAATATAAACCTATTTTAAACGTATTTTTTCCGGAGAATCAGATTCTGCATAAAAAATTACTATTATAAAAAATGGGTGCATCAGAGTCGTATCAGGATGCCGGATATGGTGCTGGATTACATGGATGATTTAAAACGGGACACCTGGTATACAATACCACTTTATGGCCAGTAGTGAAAGAAAGTAAAGAGAAAGTATTTTAATAGAAAAATTGGCTTCTGCCTGTTTAGCCAACGATTACGTGTTTCATTTAATGGCAAAACTAACTTTCGATAGAGGTTTCCCAGAAAGTGCAAACGTTTCTGTTTTTAAATTTAGCGTAACACTCAAAGGATGAGGAATAAAATAAAACAAGGAAAATTGTTTTGCTGACGTTAAGATTCTCATGGCTTTTCCTTACTTTTATCTTTCTGTTTATCGAGATGAAACGGAAGTATGCCATTTCACGACTTTTATTTTCTTTACAGGTCGGTAGTTGAAATCGAACGAAGGTTATTGTGAAATCTGCGCATATTCAAAGTGTTTGTGCATTGGAAAGTTTGTGCAAGTGGATATTTGATATCAATTACTTTAGTTTCTTTTATGAAGTGGAAGATACTAGGTATTATGAAATATTTTGTAAAATCAATTAACAAGGATAGTGAAGGCTTTCAAAATCGTAAAACAAAATTCCCTCGAATCTGCGACACAAAATTGAAAGAAGGGATATTTGTAGTTAGACTAGATATTTGTAGTCCCGTAGATACAAGAGCTTACGAAGGACACAAATTTTGAAATTAAGTTGAATGATGCAGAAAAAAGAGCGTGGAACGCTTTTAAAGAAGTTTGTCATAATTTTCTCGGAAACACAAGAAATTTGAAGTACCAGCGCCATCCACGAACTCCCTTGCTAAGCTACAGCTCTAAATGCAACATCACAAATCATTGTTTGTGACTGCACACTTAAACTTTCGTCCGCGCAAATCTTCACGATATCAGATTAACGGTGAAAGGTTTCATGAGAACATTTACATATATGTGCAAAAGGAAATGGTCAGCTGCAATGCTTGCAGATTTTTGCCTGGTCGATTCGCGCGGAAACCTACAGATATGAAACATGAAAAGAGAAACTACAAAGTCAATGGTGCCGTAATAATAAAAAAATGACCGTTCTAATGATTTTACGACCGTTTTAATGTTATGGAATAAATTGTATCTAATATTGGAGCAGTTATGAAACTTCTTTAAAATGGAGGCAAAAACGCGTTATCTGAACATCCATTCCATAAAAAGTTACCTGATGATTTTTTTTTGTACCATATTTCCTACTTAGACGTACTACGTCTATAATAATCATACAGAAATACCTTGAAAGGAGATTTTGTGCAAGCTTTGATTAACAAAAATGCTAAAATGAAAAAAACTAAAAGAGTATTTAGGTCATATGAGTCATACGGGTGGACGAAAGTATAAAAATAATATTAGGCCCGTTAAGTCACCAAGATGGAGATGGTCTGTATGCTATAATGGTCCTACAGGCAGGAAGAGACAATGGATCATAAAAGCCATAAAGATCGAAAGACTGACCAAATCATAAATGTTATAGGACAAAGAACTCATCTTCACCTTTAAACGTAAAAAGCTTATATTTTAGCAATCTCTAGTACTAAAGTGGAAAATTGATGGCAACGTTTTTTGGGATCTAAAGACGTTGTTAAATATTGGTAATGATTCGTCTGTAACGGCTGCTGGACAACAATTATGGATTAATCTGTAAGTTATTTTTTTATATGTGGGGGAATTTAGCGACCTTCTCTCAAAGTTTTTTATTTGTTTGGTGGGATCCAGGAATAAACAACAACTAGTCGATTTTGGCAACGTCATCGGAGCTTAATCCTCCTCCTTCATCACCGGGCCTCAATCAATGTTGTTATTGTTACTATAGTAATTTTTAAAGTGTATTGTCCTGAAGTTTTTTGTTGTTATCTTTATACATTTACCATATATGTATACAGACAGTGCCACCAATGTTCGTAACATACCACCTCTTCATGCAACATATCAACAGTGATTGAGCCCGATGAAGGAGAAATAAAGCCCGAAACGTTGGCAAAAACGACCGTTGTTATTGGTTCAACTCTCAGCCAACCAAACAAATAAAAAAACTAGTTATTTTTTATATCTAGTTCCATTTTACTTCCACATGGACGTACTGGAGTGAACGGACAGTACTATGAAACAAATATTAAAATTTTATATTAGATAAATAGACACTAAAATTGTTCTGAAGCATTGAGATTTTTTAAGTAATGGTTTAGTTTAATGTAATGGTTTTTAGTTGAATAGGCTGAGGGGAAGAGGGATGGAAGAGGGTACTATTCAAAATAGTTTAAATAAAACTTTTTTGTTATTAATATTAGTAATTACATAGTAGACGGAGCTCTAAAATCTACAGTACCTCGCAACACCCAGGGAATACGGAACTAAAACAAAATATAAAGAATTAATAAAAACTGAAAAACGTGAAAAAGTATATAATGTCCAAGCTAAACCATACATTTATTTTTATTTGGTTAACGGTGATATTTTAGGGTGGTGAAGGGGGTTGTATATGAAGACAAAAATTATGTCTGTCGGTCTGTATGTTAATATTTTTTTGTGTGTACGATAACTCGAGATCGCGTTAAGATAGCAATTGCTGGCACATTTATGTATGGAACTACTCGAGCTTATCGGTTACGAAATTGGGAGTTAAATGAGGGTAAAAACTTTTCCATGCCCAAAGGTAATTGGCACATAAAGGACATAAGCGCTTCAAACTTGAGACAAATGTACAGCACAACAGAACTCTGCAAATATAAAGGTTTTTGGCTTAATACGTTGGGGAGTTGAGAGGGTTGAATGGGATAATTCTTGAAAATAGGTAAAATATATGTTTTTAACATAAATTTAACAATTGCAAAATCTTAACGGGTGGGAGGGAACTAGAATCAAGTATGAGGAAAATATTAAAAATTCGTGAAAATATGTAATAAATATGTTTAGTTAGATCAATTGCATTGATGTCCATGTGACTGATGGCGCTTTTGTGGTACACAGGAGGGGAGGAGGCGGTTGTTTTGTTAAATAAATAAAAATATTCAAGGGACGTGTTGCAACCATGCAGATCATAATGATCACATCGGTGGGTCATACAGGTCATAAACGCCATAAAGGTCATACATGTCGTATAGGTTAAAGGTCATATCCAAATACATAATATCACATATTCAAGAAGATAACCTGGTATTTTTAGCGGTTTAGTCTATTTAAATTTGAAAAAATTGGATGTGGAAGTAACATTCCATTGGGAGTAGTTTTTAATATATGTTTCATATTTTTTATTTGTTTATGTGATGAGAGTAATATTTCACCAGCAAAAAAAATATTGCATTCATGAAAAAGTTAAAAAATAAGGTAAGAAGTTATCTTAAAATGTTGGTGGTAAGGAAAGATAGATGAGATGACTTTTAGAGGTAGGCAATATTGGATCTTTTATTCCACATTTTGGTTACACCATCGTAATCAATTGAGAACTACTGATGAAGCTGCCAAAAATTCAGTTTGATCAATATTCAGCTTAAAACATTTCGTGAATATTGTAATTTCGAAAACATGTGCATATTCTTGAAGAAGATATATTCAATACCTCTTGTATATGCATTTGGGGTTAAAAATAATAAAATTCGCAGGTAAAGACATGTAATATATTGGAATTTTTCTGTCCGAAACGATGTCTATTTCCGATATGGCAAGCCATATTACGCTATATTAGATATAATAACGGAGGGTCGTAGCCGTTTGCGACTCCAACCCTCACTATAACTAATGCGCATTTAAAACTCGAGGGTGAAATACAATTTTGCCTCAATCTAGTTTTCGTCCAATATTGCAATAATGCACCCAATTTCACAATAAATCTTGCCTCGGCAGAATTGTGTGCCATAAAAATCATAAAGCGCGACTGGTTGCAGTTAAATCCACATTACCTATGCGAATTTAACGAACCAAATTTGCAAAATGGTCCAAATATACATATGTATTGGCAGTAAAGAAGAGGTCTTTCTGTAACCTCAAAAATCTAACGTCGCACAGTGGGACAAAAAGAAAGCAAACGTGTCATTAATTAATTTCAATTCATACAAAAAGAACTTGTAAATAATCTTCAGTTTGTGCAAAATAAATCACTTAAATAGGCTGTCTAGTACTTATTTGTCATACAGGGTCCACCATTAGGTTGGCTAAATATGGCGAAAATTTTGATTATTGATAAGTATTTAAAAAAATCTAGGGAAGGTTCGTTTCTGGATGTCTGACAACCGAAATAATATATTGACTCATCATGTAATCACCGGTTTGGCGGGAAATTAAAGAAAAGTTGACGGTGGTATATGCTATTTAACAAATTAATTAATTTGTCAAATATACCGCGTCATGAAAGAAGAAAAATGAGACGTTGCTTCAAAAAAGGTAGTCACCTTTTTTTGACGTGAGGTATATATTGTTTTAGCATTGCCGCTTCGAAATTCACGGAATTCTGACTGTAATATCTTGAAAGTACGCTTCAAGACGCGTATTTAAAAAAAAATGGGCGTCAAGATATTATAGTCAGAATTCCGAGAATTTCGAAGCGGCAACGCTAAAACAATAACGGTATATGTCGCATCAAAAAAGGTAGTCGCGTACAAAACGTTATAAAACTGGCCCAAATGAATGTTTTTCAAAATGTCAAAAAGTCTCACAAACTTGAAGATATTTATAATTTTTCTAGCCCAACCCGGTCAATATCGTACAATAAAGAAAGAAATAGGTACTTGTTAATTAAGGCTTGCAAAACTCGTCGTTAATTACTCGAAAAGTTAAAATTGTCATCATACACAAATAGTCGCACTACTTTCATGAGCATAGTCGCCCTACTTTCGAAAAAAAAGGTAGTGAAAAAAAGCCCTTTTTCAACTTCAGCAGTCATTTGCAAGTTAACAATAGCACTTGGAGACTGCGGGTTGGGTTTAAAATTTTGGAAATTCAATAGGCTACAACTTCTTAAATGCATATGCTATATAAAATATGCCAAGGAACGGAGATATAAGCGAAAATGTGAAAAAAATACTTTTTTTTTCACAAATTGTTAATTTAAAAAATAGTGGACGGTTTCAGCTCTATGTACCCCGCGCATTGTGTTCCACGAAAAAAAAAATACATAGGGAACCGTCAAAACTGGCCCTAAATGTTTCAAGAACACATACAAGTCTTTGCCTACTGGACTGTAAATATCACTTGCTTTCTCTGTCTGTAACCTGTATTCGTCTGTTTTACTAGTTACGGTTACAAATTAATTGCACTGTCATGTCGGCATTTACTCATTTCGAAGAAAATTAATTTTATTTCCTCGATACCAACTTCCTCAGCATGACTCTCTCAGTACCGTTTCATTACCCAGATACACCTCCGCGAATATGCCCTCCGTGCCCCGCTAAATCACGATACCGAACCGTTGCGTGACCGAAATAAAACCGAATGAAATTGCTTTTTTGATAACGCGGCGCAAGGTGTATAAATCATACCCGAACAAAGTAAACTCTCACTACCCATTTTTCGGGCGGCAATTTACGCGGCGGCGATAATTAATTTTCTGTAATACTCCGCGTCAAATCGGTACACAGTAGTGAAAAATCGCACTTGTTTCGTTTTCCGGTAATACATATGTATAACAATTCACCTTTACCGTGCCTTCGTTAGTTCAGTAATGAGTTGCACCACCGTGATTGATTATGCACCCATTTCCTGGGTGAAGGGCACTCTCCAATCATATAAATCATATCACTCATCAAGGGCACTACAAAAACTTTTACAGAAGCTTATACAGTGTTAGTAAGTCCAACGGGAGTGAATGGTTATCCCGCACAGAAGTTTTTGAATGGTTTAAAAGGGGACGTGAAACTATCAAAGACGATCCCGCCGGATCGCGCCGCCGGACGGCCCTCAATGTCAAAAACGGACGAAAACATTGAAAAAATTGGTAAATTCATCCGCGAGGATCGTCGTTAAGCATCCGAGGGCTTGCTGAAATAACAGGAATCGACAAAGAATGTGTTCGCCAGATTTTGCATGAACACGCACAAAGTTTGCGCAAAAATAGTGCCAAAACTCCCCACTCTCGAGCAAAAGGAATGAAGAACATTTGTGCAGACATTCTAAACAACATTGACATTGATCCAGGCTTGTTGAACACGGTGATTAGTTGTAATGAGAAGATTCGAAAGTGTGGAAGCGGTTAAAGCAAAAGCGACGGAGGTTCTGAACCAGCTGACAGAAACGGACTTCCAGCACTGCTTTCAACAATTGAAAAGTCGTGTGGAGCGGTGGTGAGGTCGCCAAGGGGAGTAGGTACACTGAAGGCAAAAAAGTTGCTATTTTAATTGGTAAGAATAAAAAGTGTTATAACAGCAGTTCGCTTTTAATAGCTATACCTCGTATTATTGCAAACATCTTATGTGCGAAGCCGAAGATCATTGCGATTGTGTGGGGGATGAGGTAAATGACCCAGTATCATATCCAAGATGTGTTTGACCAGTGAGAGATCGGGGTACATGCAGGCCATGAAAGCATATGTATATGAGCTTGTTCCAAAAACTGTATCCGAACTCTTGCCGTGTGAGGACGTTATCTTGTTGAAAAGTTAGTTCAAACAACCCCTGAGATCCAATAGGTTCTAAAACATAGGCTATGTAACTGGTTGCATTCAAATTGAGTGCAACCTAACGAAAACGAAATGTGACCAAAACATATTGCACCCCAAACCATCGCTCCACATGTAAGAACAAGATGGCGTTCAACAGTTAGTTGTAAATTATTTCGTTCCCAACGCAAACGTCTCACCCTTCTGCGTCCATTATGAGCCCACAAACAGAAACGAGACTCATCGCTAAAGACCACATAATGCCATTCTTGTACCTAGTGCACCCATTCATTACACCATTCCAGCCTGCAAGCACGCTAAATTGAAGAAAAATACTCGATAAGAACGAATTTCATATTTTTTTGTCAATATACGGACGCCATAAACACTTCTTCGTCTAAAAATTCTAATCGTTCTAAAATTTTCCCTCCAATAATTTGTCACAACTCCCGTTGTGGAAAATCTCAAGTTTCTTACCGCCAACATTCTCAGATAACGATACGTACAAAGGTTGTTCCAATAGGACTATCAGTAGTGTGTATAAATACGAACAATGGTGACTATGCTCTCTGGCAATTATCTAGATATGTATAGTCCATCTATTCTGAATTGAACATGATAAATACGCCTGGGGGACAAAAAAAGTGGTGCAACTTTATGATTCCATGGGCGTGCTCGAATAATAACTTTTAGGGACAGGTAATAATAAGTAATTAACGTCGCATTTAGGCATTCATATATGTTTAAAATAATACGCTGACTTTGACAATGTAAGTCTTTATTTTTAAATTCATCGTACTCGACCGTTTCGACACTTTCGCTGGTTATATCGGAAGCTACGATATTTTCATCCGTTTCGAAAGGCCTCCAGAAAGCCATGTTTATGAAGGAGGTATTGATTAAAAATATCGTTTTTTTAATCGATTTATGACGCAAATAAAATATAAGTTTGTATAATTTAAACCTTTTAAAAACACACTTCGCCGTTATTGTACGCGCACAGAATATAAAGCATCAGGACACTCACAAAAATAACGTTTTTTTGTATACAGTCGGTCAAAGATAGCGTGGTTATAACCCCTGTTTTACCGCCAACGTAAATCAATTGGGTCGACTCTATGTGGTGTCTGGTGATATATTTCCCTCTACCAGAGTAGCGACAATGACCAATGAAGTGTAGATTAGACCGCCCACTTCTAAGGTGACATTCGCTCGTCAAATCTACGTGGACTACGATACGGTCTATACGGGTATTATATCAGTATATAAACGCGTCTATAGTGGGGTTAACGGTAAATTTAGCTTTTAGTTCCATACAAAATGTTAGTAAACTGATATATCCTTATCCTACCTCGTATAAGTACCTATTTTCAATTTAGAATGGAAATTCTATACAGTTGACTGTTCTGTAACCCCATAGCAACCAAGTGCATTGAATTATATTTAGTCGTTAGCGCGCAGCAACTGTTTTACAGCAATCTGTTTCGTGACATCCTATGAATGTGATGCACCGAGAAAACACGCGGCCTCACACGTCTTCGTATACACATGAATACCTAGAATGTCATCACATTGAAGTGCTTCCGCATTCACCATATTCACCGGACCTCGCTCCGTGCGACTTTTGGCTTTTTCGCTGTTTTTTTTTTTGGCTGAGAAGAATAAATCCGTGTTTATTAAAAACGAATTCAAACATGCACTTTATTACATAACATCACAAGTGCCAAGATAACGTTGAAATTTTTTGTTGAAACTTTTATCATTTCTTTGTTATATTTAGGGTTCCGAATGTGTGCTGTAACGCAGGGCTGGATTCGTAATCCGCTGAAGGCGAAAACGTCATGTTACTGACGGAAGATGACATATATATGTTCCCGCAACGAATGACTACTACTGCGAATACGCGGACTCTGAAGCGTTATCGGGATGAGTCAATGTCGTATTTAGCACGGGCAAGAAGTACACGTGTATATAATGTACAAGGCGCTTAAAAAATACGGTTTATACTTTCATTATCATAGAATTTTATAGTGCCGAGTCCTGCGTTGCCGCACACATTTCCGGACTCTACATATGAGAGATCAAAAAGACAGGAGTAAAAATGTGTTAATAACACAGGCCCACAAAGTGTCCTGTTCTGGTATGGAGACTTAATTCTTAAGTATTTTGTGCCGCTGAATCCGAATTCATCATAAAAAATAGGGGTTCCGCAGCTAATTTTGAAGATAACCTCAAAAAAAATGACGAAAACGACGTGTTTCGGTTGTAAAAGCTTGAGAAGACCAAAAAAATGCCCACAAAAAAGTGTCTGGTTTGGATGAGACTAACTCTTTCTTATGTATTTTATGTCGCTGAATCCGAATTCGCCTTAAAAAAAAGGGGTTCCCCCACAAAATTTTAAAAAAAACCCCAAAAAAATGGCAAAAAACACGTTTTTTTTTTTTTAAAATTTGGAGGAAAAAAAAAAAACCCCCAAAAAAAAGTATCTGGTTCTGGGATGGAGACTAACTTTTTCTTATGTATTTTGTGCCGCTGAATCCCAGAATATTCCCAGATTTCCGCTCTGAGAGATACAACAATCTTCAGATTTGTCTTCAGCTTGCTGTTGTTTCAAGTTATTTTCGTAGTCTGAATTCCAGAAAGTCAAATGCAAGTATGTTCATGTGATTACTAAAGAGTTTCACTTAGTCTTGATTTTAGACTGATTCAATCCACGTTATTCAAGATTTTACCGTTAAAAACGCAATTTTTATTTATTCTTGAGGATGATCTTTGAAATTCACTTGTTAAACCAAATTTTTCATAACACATTCTAGTTTAAGAAATTAAGATACATAGGAATACGGTATTTTATACGTGATGCGAATCATATTCCCATTTCTTTCAAGCTTTTATTACAAAAAACGTCATTTTCAGCAGTTTTTTTTAGGTTATCTCAAAAATCCGTTGGTCAAACCTCTTCTTTGCAAATTCGGATTCAGCAGGCCAAAATACGTAGAAATAAAGTGTTTTTGATGTGCAGCAAATATTTTTTTTTGTTCTTCCCAAGCTTTTACCACCGAAACACGTCGTTTTCGACAGTTTTTTGAGGTTATCTTCAAAATGAGCTGCGGAACCCATATTTTTTATGACGAATTCGGATTCAGCGGCACAAAATACATAAGAAAAGGTTAGTCTTCATCCCAGAACCAGATACTTTTTTTTTGTGGGCATTTTTTGGTCTTCACGCTTCTACAACCGAAACACGTCGTTTTCGAGAGTTTTTTTGAGGTTATCTTCAAAATTAGCTGCGGAACCCCTATTTTTTATGTTGAATTCGGATTCAGCGGCACAAAATACATAAGAAAAAGTTAGTCTCCATCCCAGAACCAGACATTTTTTTTGTGGGCCTGTGTAATATATGTTTAATTATAAAATATTGCTTGTGTCATTCAGAAACACTGTCCTCATTGCTTACGTTACAACAACCAATAGTCTTTCTGCATTCCTGCTCGTTAAACGTAAGTGATTTGGCCTGTATATATTGTTGTAGAGGGAAAATGATCGTTCCACATCTGCTGAAGCTAAAGGTGCAAAATAAAAATAGAATGGACATTGTCATGGACAGAGGACGACACAGCACGCATATTATTTTCACGAATTTCACATAGTTGTTTCTATCACTAACAGTTTTTTGTTGTCAGTAACATCAGTACATTATTATTTTTTACATCTACAGGGAACAATACACGTATTACTACTATTTCTATACTTTTAGCCGCTGTTTGCAAAATCCGTTTATTAGCTATCAATATCGGGGGAATTAACGACCTTATTACCATTGTCCATATTGTTTCGTCCACTGTCAGCCACAGAAAGTTATTACGTATGTCTTCTTTGATATTTCCCATGACACGTTGATATGTCTTCTGTAAATATGTTTTACGTAATGTATGACTACTAGGCAATGGGAAATCGGATACATATTTGGCAAAAAAAAAACATCTAAAGTAAATATTGACCACGTTCCACGCAAGGCTACATGCGCAAAAGATTAAGCACAAACCAAACCAAGATTCTTCTTTTCTAACCGTACCAGGTACATTTTTATGGATATTCGAATCTAAATGTCTTTTACACTCTAAGCGATCACGAGATATATGTATATCAAAGATTGCAAGGAATACATAAAATATGTGATCCGTCTATTGTAAAATCCTTGTAATTTTCAATCATATATTTAAGTCTATTCACAAATGGTAACGAATGTGCCATTATTGCACAAATCCAAACAAAACCAGGTATTCACGAATTCACGAATGACTCGTGACAAAAAATTATTTTCAATGCGGTGGTCGACCCGTTTACACCGCTGCCGACAGGTCGCAATCGGAATAGCTCGCCGTCGTTCGGAGAAAGTGTATTACGGTGTCCCGGGTTCCCGCGAACACTTCGTTCGGAATAACATTCTACGCACGGACAGTGGCATGAGTATACAGGGGCAAGAAATATGCGCTTAAAAATATGGTTTATACCTTGACTCTCATAGAGTTGTATAGTGCCGGCTCTGTGTGACATCATACTTTCCCGGACCTTAGTTATATTGAGGTACACCTGGTGTGACAATTTCAAATAAATTACTATTAAAAAAATGTAGAATATGCTGGACTCCTTTTTTTTTTTCTTTAACAGGGGGTGTTAAAAGCTAGACACAAATTCTTCTAACGCGAAAAAGTTAAAATTTCGCAGACTACTGCAATTTTTTTCTTGAGAAACCCGTTCTCGAGCGGCAATTATTATATTTCAACGACGAAAATCCCAAGCACGCTGTTCCAGCTGATTAACGGGGCCCTATTCTTTTCCGGCGGGGCAAAGGAGGACCGCCGCTGAAACTTCCACTATAAATTATAAAAAAAATCGCCCCATTAAACGCTGAGCACGCGGTCCTTTCGAGGGTGGAGGGGGGGGCAACGTTCCAGTCGGGGGTTCGCGGCGGTTCGGTAATTGCCTGGTTTTATTCGTCCGTCGCGTCGGTTGCTTCGAAAAACAATATCATTACCATAAAACAGCGACACGCCGAGGCGGACGTCCTGGTAGACGAGCTACGACGAAGCTCTACATGTCTGATGAAAATTCAGAGTGGAGAAAATAGGTTTTTCGCGACGACTGGAACAGCATCGGAAAACGGAGCTGATTTTTTGCTGACGACAGGGAAAAACGCCGCGCAGTTAACGATACTAAAAGGAGTTTTGTAAGAAAATGGCATTATGCACGTCCACGAATGGGATTGAATTGGTAACTTGTAAAATATAAAAGATGCAAATTGGTTAGATTAGATACGAATTGTATTTTAATTTATCTATTGTATGTTTTTGTATGTTTTAATATTTATATATTGTAGTTTAATTGATCATTAAACAAAAAAAAAACTGCTTCCTCGTTGGGCATCAGATTTGCAACGGAGAATCATCAAGCGCTCTTATGATGTTTTATAGTTTTAACGGGTAAATGAAGTTAATGTAGTGACAACAGAAAACATTTAAAAATATTAATATTCAAAAATATTTAATAGTTATCACCCGAAAATTAAATTTACAATAGAACAGGAAAACAATTTTACCACAACACAATATTATTATAAAAATACATTACCATTTCTAGACATATTTGTATTTTGTACGTGACTACCTTTTTTTGAGGCGACGTATATATTGTTTTAGCGTTGCCGCTTTGAATTCCCGGAATTGGTACTATAATATCTTGACGCCCATTTTTTTTTAAATACGCATCTTGAAGCGTACTTTCAAGATATTATAGTACCAATTCCGAGAATTTCGAAGCAGCAACGCTAAAACAATATATACGTCGCGTCGCGTCAAAAAAAGGTAGTCGCGTAGAAAACGTTATAAGACTGGCCCAAATTAATATTTTTCAAAATCTCAAAAAGTCTCGCAAACTTGAAGAGATTTATAATTTTTCTTGCCCAACCCGGTCAATATCGTACAATAAACAAAGAAATTGCGTCATTTCAAAATTCGATCGTTAATTACACGAAAAGTTATTAACGGATCGAGCTGAAATGTTTTTTGTAACTTAGAAATAGGAACTACAAATAGCAGTCACTACAAATTTCATGATCATAGTCGCCCTACTTTCGAAGTAAAAAAGTAGTAAAAAAGAAGCACTTTTTCAACTTCAGCAGTCATTTACAAGTTAACAATAGCACGTGAAGACTTCGGGTTGTGCCAAAAATTTTGGAAATTCAATAAGCTACAACTTATTAAATGCATATGCTATATAAAATATACCAAGGAACGGAGATATAAGCGAAAATGTGAAAAAAAAGACTTTTTTTTTTCACAAATTGTTGACTTAAAAAATTAGCAGACGGTTTCAGCTCACCGGACCCCGCGCATTATGTTCTACGCAAAAAAAATACATAGGAAACCGTCAAAACTAGCCCTATATGTTTCGAGAACACATAAAAGTCTGCCTACTGGAGTGTAATCATAACATACAAACACCGATTTTAAATACCAATAACAAAATATTTATAAATTTCCCTATATTCATGGTTTATCTGAAAAAATAACCAATTGTATAAAAAGCTCAAACCCAAGTAATACATCACAACTGGTATTTTACCCTGTGAATCGATTTTGTAAAACTATATTCAACAAAAAAAACAACAACAAAAATGAAAAAACTGCCCTAGCACAAAATCACTTTAACGAATACCGCTATTTCGATTTTACAAATGTACATGTTGTTGACAGAGAGATCCAGTTATTTCAAATGAACGATTAGGGAAATGATGCATATATCTCTCAATGAAACAGTCAATATGAAAACGGACACAGCTAAATTAAACACAACTTATTCTTATTTAGTAAATAAATACAAAACAGATAATAAATGAACCGAGCTAACACCCAGTACTGTAAAATATCTAACCAGTCCTATAAACCTTACTACAACAGGAACACATTAGTTAAATTATACAGGGTGTACAGGTGAAATGGACAAAAAATTAAATTTTTCGACAAAAAGTCATTCTTCATAAAAAGTTTTGTTTGTCTTGAAACGTCCAGAAAGTTTTTTGTTTGTTCAATTTAACAGATAGGGTGTTCAAAATAGCAAAATTGTCTCTTTTATGTAGTTAACTCATCACCGCTACAGTGAAATTACACTAATTGTAAATAAGGAAAAAAAAATAAGAAGAAATAAAGTACGAATAAATATAAATACCTACAATATTTTGAACAGTTAAGTTACTTGATGAATATTTTTTTAAACAAAATGAGAAAATATTTATCATACTACAAATATAAGAAACTTTATATAAATTTCATGACACTAAGTTCTATGTGCATGACACATTTTTTTAATTGGCGTTCCCAAACGTAAAATTTTTGAGCGCACCACTGATTTTGATGATGTGGTACAACTAAAGTGTAGAAAATAAAATGAGACGAAAATAGGATAGATTAAAACGTACATTTTATTTAATTTTTAACTGTCACGAAAATCAATCCAAAAGAAAACAAAGTCATCAAAGTTCGCCGAGCAAAAAAAGACGTATTTCTATTCTACCTTGAATTTATAACCTTATTTAATTGTCATGGCTGTTACATTATGTGACAGCCATTATTTATTTTACTATTGTGATAGCAACTTGTCAAAAGTTTGCCAACAACAAGGTTTTGCTTTGAGCTTCGGCGTAACCGCTATTTTCATCTCTCTCGTTCATAGTCAGATTTGATGACGATGTTTTTTTTTTTGGATGGCTCTTTATTTTATTCACTAGAAATTATGATTTGTCATTTAAATGCACAAACTGTCTTAAATAGACTTTAGTCCTTTAGAATTCCGATACCAAAGAAGTTCGATACCAAAATAAAAACTCAAATTAAAATGGAAATTTTGTACTATATTTTTCATTTGAAATCTTCCGAAAGCTTTAAATGCCGTAAATCTGATATTTCATTAATTACTAGAGTTATTATCTAAAGTTAAATTTAAACAAACAAATGTAAATGTAAACCCATGTAATAAACAGAATATGTATTTAATGTTCACAATTCACGAGCATACTCTCCTTGGAAATGAATATTAAAAAATTATACCCACTTTTTCATTCCTGACGTTTCTCGTTGCCCTATTTGGACACAAATAATACTGCTGGCAAACAAAAGCTTAAGGGCTATCAGGACTGACAATGAGAAATTGATATATTTTGTTTCGACTAAAGCCCTTTCATTTGAATAAATTTAAAGGTATTATCAGCGTTATGTCACAAAAGGTGCGGCTCAAATGTATCCCTTTTTAAATTCCGTTGCCCAAAATATTTAAGGATCGATACGAGGGAGCATATCATTAATTATCGTCTCCTCCCTTCTTTTCTGACAATGTCAATATACATATTTTAACAATTCAGTGGGCACGAGGATTTTGTCTGAAATCTAAAAAATTGCTTGAACTAAATAACTTCAATATGCATAATTGATTGAAAAGTGATTTCCAGGAAATTACGTCATCAACAACTTTTTAAATAGAAATTGTTTTTTTCATTTCTGTGTTGCCTAAATGATGATATAAAAGCATATTCATGTAGCATCTGTCGCATCCGACAGTATCAGCAATACATGACATTCAATTGACAGTCATTCAATGGAAATCAATTAATTAAGGAACAATTGTGGATCAAATATTGCTTCATTAGTAGCTTCTCTGTAACGTTCCAAGGGATTTTGCAAGTGATCTTTTTTTGTATTCCCTTCCATTGTTCTCCCCAACCTGAGATGATGGAAAAATCCATCCAGAATCATAAAAATAATTAACTTGGTGCAATATATCGTTTCTTCCTTCACAAAAATACATGTATTGTCTGCAAACATTTTTTTCTTGTTTTTATTGTCTTTTTGTTTTTTCATGGTATGGGATCGAACCAAAATTCATTTTGTATTAGATATGCCTCATTATCAAAATGTTTTCTCTAATACTAGGTACAATGCCAAAACGAAAACAACGCGTTGTAGGTTAAAGCTCGATCAATGCCCGCGTTCTAGTTTCCAGCCAAAACACGTATTATTTCCGCATCATTCCGTTTTTCGTTTCTTCGCAGCGTCACGCAGTTATTGATCAGATATAATAAACAATAGAGGATAACGATAATAGGCATGTATCCAAAATCTGAGGGCGTGGACGCGTTACAAATAGTGTGATATGGAAAAAAGGAGCATCTTTTATGCAGTCCATAAGTCGTAAAAGTAAATGGAGACATTTAACAAAATGTCGTAGCATGTTACACCTCACTTAATTTCGCGAAGCGTCCTTTTTTTAAACGAGCGACACGCCCGATTTTAAAGTTTTTTAAGAACGCGATTCATCAGCCCTAATGTCCAATACAAGTATGGACGCAAAGCTCTTTAAAAATAAGCTTATATTATTTATAACAGGTATAAGTTATTGTTTACAAGAATATATTTTTTTTACTGGGACATTGCTGAACATCGTATGAACGTAAGTTAGACATTAGAAGCTTATTAATCAGGCAATAAAAACTAAGTTAAAAATGTGGATGATTACCACAACGTGGGTCTAAGGCGATGTTTGCAAGAAATGAGATTTTCGTAATATTATTGTAAAGTTATTTGCCAAACTAATCATTAAGCTTACGTGCAGGACTGATATTGCTGGCAAAAAATATACATATCAATATTACGACACTAAAAAGAAAATTAGATGAAAATAAAATGTATTATAAAACTACTACATTCAAACCACTCTTGACAGAAAAATACATCAAGAGGAGAATCGAGCGGGCAACCGATGTTGAATGATGACTGGGTTCTACAAGAGAATAATGATGTTAAACATCATAGTAGACTTTGCGTGCAGTGGAAAGCTAAATATGACAACATATTAGCCTGGCCTTCTCAATCACCAGATGTCAACCCAATAGAAAATGTGTGAGCCTTAGGTAATGAAGCAACAGCTTCATGGAACACATGTATTGCCACTGGTCCCAGCTATCATAAGTACGTAAGATATGGTCGTCGTTTCCAAAGAAATGTGCCAAAAGTCGTCTATTAGGAAAGTACATCAAAAAGGTGATAACACAGTTCTTATACAAAAAAGCTTAATGTTGTAGGTGCCATAGGTTGGAGAATGTCGGCGACACGCTTTTACGTGACATATTTTAATTAGTGATGCGAGAATACGTATTAAAATAACCGTTGAATCCGAATATCAAATTAATACGTATTAATCCGATTATTTTGTTTTAATACGGATACGGATTAATTCTGTCAGATGTCATTGTTGAGTGTTGACTGTCGATGCTTGATGGTCGAAAACGTAATACAAATACGGTTATACCTACCTACTATTTTTAATTTCAATTCGTATTCGTACGACCACCTTTTGCCGTTTGTCGTTTGGTTCCAAACCGCCACTTGATTCGGATTCGGACTAAATCGACATGAACTGAAGAAATAATACGTATTCGAAATTAATACGTATACGAAATTGATACGTATCCGGGAACTCAGTCGTCAGTCGTCGGCCGTTTCCGTATTAAGCGTTCACATTCCTTCATAGGTGTTAGCTCGTCTGCTCGAATTAATACGGATTCGGATTATTAATACGAATATTATTTTAATCCGTATCCGTATCATCCGAATATCAAATTAATCCGATTATTTACATCACATTACAAAAGTATCTTAACTATAGAGGTCTTTTCTATCGTAGACAATAAAACAAAATTATTCCGGAGCCAAGCAAATTACACAAAATATGGAGTACCTCAAGGGCCAATTTTGGAATCAATTATTTATATGTTCATCAACGGTCTCATAAACAACTTCCCGACATTACAGTTTTTTTTATTTGCTAATGACGCCAGTAGGTCAAGAGGATTGTGAAGAAATACAAGTATGTCATACTCATCTGACTGAAAAGGTCATATAACTCCTCTATATTAGATTGAGAACGATACTGTATTGTCAGCGGTGTTATATACATGTGAAAAATTGCAAAGCTCTAGCCTTTATTAGAATTAGTCGAAATTTTGAGAAAAAGATATGTGAACCAAACATACTAACTGGCGAAATTAATAAAAATTTTGTAATAAAAACAAATCCAACGAGACTCTATATTGACCCTTTTAATTGTCTTAAAGAAGTTACATGTCTAACGCGTCATCCAAAAATCGTTGGCGGGTATGCCACGAGATGACCGATTTCATTTTGCCCATTCTATGCGTTGCCAGCGCTCATGAAAAATGCCGTTGATGTTGAAACAGTTGACCACTGATGTCAATACTATGTGATGTGAACACTACACGTGTTCTATGAGGTTTAAATCCAGCAGACACGCAGACCAGAGAGGGAAACGGCTTACTATGAGACATGAATACAGGTGTTGCCCTGCTGATGGAGATAAGTAGTTTTATATATATTCATTCAAAGAAATCTCATCAAAGATTGACTGGCTTAAAAATGTAAATATTTTCTTAATTTTGACAGCAAGTTTATTTATCTTAAATTTACTATGTATAAATCTGCAACGGCGTTCCGTCAACGCCCTGTCAGGGTATATTATAGGAAAAGCATTCATATATGTAACGAAAAAATGAAAAAACTACAAATCATAGAAGTAGTACTTACATGTGTCACCTAGATGTGACACTTATTTGTGTCACATCTAGGCTATCAAGTGCTCATGTATTTCAAAGAACAAGAAAACAAAATTCGTTGAAAAACTGACTAGACCTTTTTTGTTCCACCGTTTTTTTTTTTGTATTATTCATTAACAAAGTTTCAGGCGTTTTAATTATTCAATTTTAATTATAAATGTAGATTAGATCAGAATGTAGACAACGTAAGATTAAATGACAAACATAATATTGTATCTATTTACTAATTAATCGAAACGTTTTATACAAAATTATTTAAATCCCACAGTAAAATTTCTGCGTAAATAGATATGAGTGAACTTAATAATAGACCCAACCAAAATAATTCATCCTCCTCACGCCCACGGCCTCCTAGGCCGAGTGACCGCATTCTCCCCAACCGCCTAATAGGATGCGGCAACTCCATTATTGTAAATTGCAACTAATCCTTTCTGCGTGTCCCAGCAGACCTCTTGATTCTATTTATAATGTAAAACAATTACTTGGATATGGTCATCTCGGGCCACAATGGGACGATTTCGGAATCAACAATTCAGGCACGCAGCAAGATGCTATAGATATCAGTAGTATGTCAGCGTCAGATACGGTTGCCCTTCGAATTTCTCAATTCACTCAGTTCACGGTATTATTAGTTTATGTTGATTTTGTAATCATATCTCCAAGTGTTTTCCTTTATAATACAAATTAAAATATACAAGGTGTGGCTATTAAATAACCGAACTGATGCTGCCACCAGCGCGCTGCGAGCGTGTCGCGACAAGTTTGAACAGAACTGTGTCTTGTGATACTTGCCCCACACTGAGCTCGCTGGACAAGCCAGTGGGTCGCTCAGTTTCACTGTAGCAGTCGTTTGAATTAGGCTACGCACCAGTGACGCGTCGTAAATGTTAAGTGTTCAGATGGAGATTAAGAAACTTGAGATTAACCCGTTTAATCTCAAGTTTCTTGTTTAACTAGAGAAAACTTTTACAGAAGCTTATGCAATGTTAAAAGAAGTGTACGGGAATGAATGTGTATCCAGCACACAAGTTTTTGAATGGTTTAAATGGTTTAAAAAGGGGCGTGAAACGATCGAAGACGATCCGCGCCCCGGACGGCCCTCAACGTCAAAAACGGACGAAATCATTGAAAAATTGGTAAATCAATCCGCAAAGAGCGTCGTTTAAGCATCCGAGGGTTTGCTGAAATAACAGGAAGCGACAGAGAATATGTTCGCCAGATTCTGCATTAATCAAGAATCAAGAATGAAGATTTGCACTGACATTCTAAACAACATTGAATTGATCCAGGTTTGTGTTATCCTCCTAGAGTCCCGGCGTCCATCCAGTTGGACATTTCGTTTAATTTAGTCAAATAGCTTATATCGAAATATACCGCTCCAACTCCCACGGTACATCTTAGTGGACATGTCGTCACACGTGCCTGCATCGGCGCAGGGATAATAACTCGATTTTAGTGAAAGCTACATGGTTATTATTAAAGTGAAAACATGTCGGCGTTCGGCAAGGTTACTTTTGATGGTAAATATTGAGTTTTACTAAGTTAATGTTGTGTATTTTTAGTTATTTTGGTATTTTAGACCCTTATTTATATCTACCAACACTCTCATAGGCCTAGACTAGCTTTTGGTATATTTTTTTGGCCAAAAACAGTCACGTACATTTTGTTGGACATTGAGTCGCTATGCCTACAAAAAATAGTAACTTATATTTTTTTCCGTAGCAATATTTGGTAACAAACAATATCTACGACCTGGGGAGGATGACGATAAGTGTCTGGAATGCTTGGAGAACTCTGATTTAGAAAACTTTGATGGAGAAATGTCGTCTGAAAACGAATTAGATGATTCCTGGATATTGTACAGACGTCAGAAAAAAATTGGGAGAGAGACTTAGGAAGTTTTTGGAATTCAAAATATGTAAGTGTTGCAGAGTTACTGATGGAATCAAACACAGAAGAGTCTAATAATGGTCTTCACAGTATTCGACTAGTTACTAGAAGTTATGTATGTCGAATAGCCTCAAACTCTCCGTCTATTGAGAAAAAACGAAAATTCGAGCATTGTCCTATAACTGCATCTGATCTAAAAAGTTCCGTGCGATGTAAAAATCCTGGTTGCACTCTCAAAACTAAGTTTTATTGCCTTGCAATATATTTTGTGTTTAACTAGAACGAACAATTGTTTTAGAGATTATCACAGGCGAAATTTGTTCGAAGTTAGACCCAATGTCCAACTAAGTGGACAATTTTTTTCTTGCACTTACCTATAAACTATAAAAAAATAAAAATATTGAAAAATGATATATGTTTTCCTAATGCCTTAACGAGTATATTTGCCAAATTTTACATAACAAAAAAATTATATTTGCATGCTGGGGACTCACGAAATATCCATGAATGCATGAAACAAAACGTAAATCCAAGCATTGGAAGATCCCGAACTCGCCACAGCAAAAAAAAGTTAGGACGAGCGAATCCAATTTCAATGATCGTCTTTTTTGACATTCGAGACATTGTTTACATTCACTGGGCGAAAAATTGAAGTCGAAAAAATTGTTACTGTAATTGGTAACAGGATATGACGGTGTTATGACAGCAGTTCGGTTATTTAATAGCCACATCTCATAGCTCAGAGGGTTAGGAGTAGTCAGAGGTGTGAAAAAGTAGTTTGTGGTGCAAACAAGTACAGATATATATTTATTTATTTTTTAATTCTGATCAGAATACAAGTCGACGCACTCATCATTCGCTGTCAGAACATCGAAATTCGGATCTGTTATTGTAGGACAATGAAGGAAGAAGAAACATAACTGAATTCAATGGAATTCAGGAGTAGTAAAATGGCTTTACATCCATGTTTGGCCTTGTGATAATCTAACACGCTGTTAAACTCGTGGATATTTCCTGTTCCTGCATCACATTAAAACTAGAATACTACTAAAAAAGACAAAATGGGTACAATATATGTTCTATACGATAGACACTTAGGTACACTATTCATAAAATAGCGCATCCAATGCGGATTTTATTGTCCTGAATCGTAAATTCGACACATAAGTTTTAGATTAGCGAGATTGGATGGGTCATAAAATGTCAATTCTTTTGAATAAACTATCAAATCCTTAATTCTAAATTTTGTGGTGGAATAAGTTAACTTCCTTCGCGAACAGGCGCTTATCATCACTATCACTTCTAATGCGCTTAACTTCATTTGGGCCTAACATTTTTAAATTTCATATTCAATCAGTCAGGTTGACTGTTTTTTAAAAAACATAACCGTTTACTATTGCTATTTTTTACGACCAAGTTGTTTTTTCGCTTTACAGTCCAAAAAAGCAAATAATTAAATGAGGCACTTCCCGATATGGTATACTTTTAATAATAACTAGAATTGGCCGAAATGTATCGTGGGACATAGGCGTGCACATCATAACACAAGAAAGTAAATAATATCAAATATAGTAACAAAAACAATAAATTGACACTTTATAACCATGTATGTATGTATGTATGTATGGTATGTAAAACTCACGTCAATGTCATTTCAAGGTCAAATTTACAAAGAAACAGTTAAGTCGAAATAAGTGGTATATCTACATGTTTTCGAGATCGCTGAATCCAAATCAGAGGTCGGTTTGACCCCAGCAGGTCAGGGTCTAGGTCATTTCAAGGTCAAAGTAAGTAAAAATAAGTGAATCGGGGAAGGATATAATAACTATGCTTATTTTGGGTCGCTGAGTTCGAATCAGAAGTCCATTTGATCAATCAAGTCAGATTCAAGATCATTTCAAGTTCAAAATCAGTAAAAATGAGTAAATCGCGGAGAAATATGATAAATACATGTTTTGGCTCAAAAGTCTATCCAATGATAAATATTGCACTGAAACAATTTTTTTAAAACTGCTATTATGATTAAGTATGAGAGATTTCTGACTTTGACGAGGACAGTGTTAACTCGTCGTTAGACGCACTACAGTTTCATTCTCACACTTTAAAGTCCCCCCTACAAGGCAGCGCGCCATCGCTGACTTCGTGACCATGATGGATTGGAAAGCGAATCATTCTACACATCTTCTTTAGGAGCAGTGGTCATCGTTCCCAATATCCATATGGCAGCAGGATTTTAAAGGATTAGAGTATCTCCATAAAAATTAAGCTGTTGCTTAGAAAATGCATGCAGGCTTATCATCAATGCAGTATTTTACTTATTTTCCTTAATTTTACTGTAAAAAAATGCACTAAAAGTAAACTCAGCTATTTTGAGACGGAATACTAACACAAAAGGTTTTATGTGCCATACGATTCTAATACGAATTCCATCGTATCGTACTTTTCCTTTAGTGCAGTTGAATGTGCAATGGGGTTTGGAGCATACACATTAGTGTTGTGAAGTAATACTGCCTTTAAACTTTGTTTAGAGGAGTCTACGAATTTTTTATTGCAATATTGATTACTAATATTTCCGTTCCTCGATCTACCATTGCAACAGCATAGTTAATATATCCTTCTCCGATTCACTTATTTTTACTCACTTTAACCTTGAAATGACCTTGACCCTGACCTGATGGGGTCAAACCGACCCCGGATTTGGATTCAGCGATCTCGAAAACATGTAGATATACCACTTGTTTCGACTTAACTGTTTCTTTGTAAATTTGACCTTGATATGACCTTGATCATGACCTGATGGGGTCAAACCAACCCCGGATTCGGATTCAGCGACCTCGAAAACATAAGAATATCGTAGTCCAGTCCGTTGCACAGATTTTTTTTGTGAGGCTGTGTAATTGTATAATTCCAATAAAAAAAAAAACAAAATTTTTTTCAAGTGCGACACATGTTAACGTATTTTTTCCCGTAGAATCCGGGAAAAATATCAGTTTTTTTTTTTAAATAAAAGAGTTCACTAACAAATAGCGAAAACAGAAACACTTTTTCAACAATTACGCCAATAGAGATGTTTGAGCGATGTTACAACACATGCACGATATTCTAGCACTGTTGGGGGAAACGGATCCTGAAAATATAGTCCAAGACGAACACAACCCTGTTTTTATTCATTTTTTAAAGCCAAAATTGGCATAACTCACGATTTTTGGCCACTTTACGTTGATTCTGAGTCACTGTGCGGCGGGCGTGTTAAAATCGTCGTTTAAAGTCGTTTGGTTCTAAATCTGACTGCGCCTGGAACATAACAGTTAATCACGAAAACTCGCAGTGCAACAATTCAGTGAAGTAATTACGCAGACGTTGTTAAAGGGGGATTGCATAAATTTGCACCATTTGTCATCACGCTGCCACATACCACTTCTACGATGCAGATACTATGTAAAAGGATAGCCACCGCTTGCTTGCAGGGATTTAGCGGATACCTCGACGTAGTGTAATTGTATCAAATTTGATGCAGTCTTTATGTGGGCACGTGTAGGACCTCAGCTCCGTGGGAATTAACTTTTGCGACTGGAGCTGTGATTAATGTTTCATAATCGAACTTAAAGCCTACGGCAGAAATTAAATACGTGTTATATACGAGGAGACGAATATGTAGACTTCTTGCACGCCACAAGAGATCTACTTATTCTTAACCCTAGAACCACAACATGGGGTCGCCAATGACCCAGACGTTTGGAAATTTTCCGTCCATCTAAAGTGGAAGTATCTGTTTGTTAGTTTAATGTATGTTGCCGGCGTTGACGCGTATTGTTTTAAGTCGTGACCCCACGTTGCGATTAACGTCCGTTCATTTTTTCTCGTCGTGACCCCAAGTTGTGTTTAACGTTGCTTTTTTTTTGGTAAGTCCATATTTTTACTCTATTATGGCAATTTCTATTAGGATTCAGAAACCCACCTCTTACTGATCATGAATTGTGGCGGGCTTTGTATGAGGAATCTAACGGTAAGAGAAATCTAACGGAGGAAGAGGTAGCCGTTGATGAGAGTGATAGTGTAGATGAAGATGGTTCGTTAGCGGATGATCAAGAGGAAGATGAATTTACACAAGAAGAACCCGAGGGTGAATTGCCGAGTGAAGATGAGGTGTTATTGGAGTTTGTGGCCGATCGAGCAAAATCCTTTGGTCGCAATGGGTTTACATGGTATGCTCAACCGTTGATTTCAAAAAGGACCAGGACTTCGACTTCCAAGAGAATTAAGACAATCAATTCGGGATTTTCTTGGATATCTGGAGGAATTACCAGCTCAAACCCCTCCAAAACGTTCACGGCGGTGTGATTTTTTTCCAAGAGTTCGTGACAGGAAAGGACGTCATATTTGTATTCACTGTGGTAAAAATATGTGTGCTGAACATCAATTTAATATTTGTGAGGACTGTAAAAACTAAAATTACCTAATATATCTGCTTTTCCCATTCATATGAATTTTTCATTATATTTTGTTAAGAAATGTCCCAAAAAATACTTTTTTATATTAATCTGACTTGTTCAAAAAATATTTTATGTTTACGGTATTACTGATATAATGCGTTTTTGTGATAATACAGACAATAAAGAATTGATGCTATAAAAGTGTATTTTTGATCTAGAAATTATTTAGGTTAATTTAAAAAATGGGTCGCCGATGACCCAACGTTGTAATAATTGTTTAATTTGTTCCACGTTGTAGTTCTAGGGTTGATTATATTAGTCTTAATTATTATATTATTCTTAGATTACACAGCTCGACTTGAAAAATGTATTTTGAATGAGAATAGTCATTTCGCGTAGTTTGAGGGTCGCTTAATCCGAATCCGGCCTCAGAATTGCTATAGCACGTCAGGTTTTTTAAATAGTCTAACCTAAAAGTGCAAAACACGCTATTTTCGCCTATATTTGAGATTATGTATCATCGCGAAACTTTTTTTCTCAGAAAACTGTGTTTAGGATCTTAAAGTGCAAGTCTTTCTCTTCCGAATGTCGTCGAGTTTGCTCAAGTATCTTCTTTTTTTCATTAAGATATCGCATT
This sequence comes from Aromia moschata, assembly GCA_029963805.1. Lineage (NCBI taxonomy): Eukaryota > Metazoa > Arthropoda > Insecta > Coleoptera > Cerambycidae > Aromia > Aromia moschata. The sequence continues at coordinate 758,765 of JAPWTK010000067.1, forward strand.
TTGAAATTTTTTAGATCTTACATATGCAAAGTGAATGTATTGTGTAAAATACGATATAAACTCATAATTTTCAAAATGCGATATATCAAGGAGAAAAAAAGATTTTTGAGCAAACTCAGTGGCATTTGACAAAAAAGACTTGTCTTTTCAGATCTGATGCATAGTTTTTTCAGACAAAAAAAAATGTAATGATACATAACCTAAAAAACGTATTTTACGGGATCTCATAAATTTCTATCTTATCATATTGCTATCTTATCTTATCTATTGCTATTTTATAAACAGCAATTAAACTAACTTGCAGCTTATACATTCGCTTTGCATATGTAAGACCTAAAAATTTCAAAATGCGATATCTTGATGAAAAAAAAAAAGATATTTGGGTAAACTCAACGGCATTCAGGGAAACAGTTTAAGATCCTAAACACAGTTTTTTGAGAAAAAAAATTCGCGATGATACATAACCTCAAATATAGACGAAAATAGTGTTTTTTGCACTTTTAGGTTAGGATATTTAAAAAACATGACATGATAGAACACTTCTGAGGCCGGATTCGGATTCAGCAACCCTCAAACTACGCGAAATGACTATTCTCATTCAAAATACATTTTTTAAGGCCACAGTTAAATATGGAAAGAAACTGGTGAATAACTGTCATAAGAATTGCAGTCATGTTAAGTTATGCAATCATGCAGTCAAGTTATCCCAAGGTATTAAAATATCAAAGCAACCTGAAATTGTCATAGCGACAAAGTTAGTTAATTATATTCTCAAGAGTCATAAGAAACTGCTGATAATAGCAACGATACTAATATAAAAATTGGCCCGTTATCTGATCTTTAAGAAACTACTAATTGATCTTTGAAAAACGTGACTGAAAAGTTAGAAGAAATTTGGGCACGTATATACTTCATTTGGCATCATATATACTTCTAATGCTAACAATAAATTGACCTAATGAAAGATCCCTCTTTGTTGTCTTATCTTAACTGACATAAAATATATATAAATTTAAATATACATAATCAAATTAAATAAAATTCGTCACCCTAACTTGCATAACAATGTATTATGGAAAATACATTTTTCATCCTTCACATAAATCAAGGCACATGCCACTAATGCCTTTGATAAATTTGTTACAGTGGGGATATGATAGAGCTGGCAGAGCTTGGAATCAGATCTGCTTCCTGATAAATATAGGAAATCACTCAGAACTACGCCGATGCTAATATAAAAACTAGTCCAACCGTACACCCTTGAGGAACTTTTGAGACACAACATATTCTACATGAAAACCAATAACGCCAACATACTTGACTATTAAACGAAGAAAAAATTGATTGTTCCTATCTGCTGACATAACTAACGGTGGTAGTCCGAAAAAATCAAATAGTTCTTAAAAATCAACGAGGTAAAGCCATTTAATTATCAAACTCAATACTGGCTAGGGAATAAAAAAAACTTGCTAGCAATTAGTTCATTTTTTAAAAGAGGATTGTTTGTAAATGCACCGTTAGTCATTACGGTGTCCTAAACGAGGCTATATTGCAGGTAATGTTAAACGATCGCCTTGCTGGCAGGATTTAACTGAGACCCCAATGCAGTGTAACGCTATCAAATTTAATGCGGCCTCTATACATGAGTTCGTGTAGGATTTCAGCGTAACTCTCATTTCAATTAACTCTCAAGTCTAGACATCTAATTAACGTTTCAAATACCGTGTGTCGCCAGCAGACCTTCCACAATACAACTGTGTGTAGAAATGAACTATCCAAGATTTGTCGTCAAGTAATGCAGTTACCATCGTTTACGTTTGTTATTACTGGCCTGATGACGGCTCTTTGAGGGACATCGTACAACTTACTCGAATGCTTTTATGTAACCGTTATAAGCAATAGGTATCCTTCCAACCATTGAAATGGTTCGGGCGTTACAAAGTATGCACAATAAGGAATAATTAAATTTATTGTCCAAGAGATACACGATGTCCGTCAGAACGTCAGTAATGCTAATGTAAACATGGCTCGATGGCAGATCCTTGAGTCACAAGATACTCGACATGGAAATCATTTTTATATGATTATAATTATCTTTATATGGTATTACTAATCATGTATGTTGTCATCTCTACCATTTTTCACAAATACCACATCTAAAAGTTTATAATTTTGGTCGCTCAGATAGCGCCGCAGTAGTTTAAGCGAGATACGCAGGTAGCCTTTAATACATAGGATGCAGATACACGTAAAATTTCGGCTTCGTAGGAATTAACTCTAACGAGTAGAGGAATTAACTGTCTAACGTTTCATAATCGGACTTACTGTCTTCGCCAGGAGTTCATTGCGCATAATTTACGAGGAGACGAAAATATGGTCTTGTAGAGCGTCTAGAGGGGTTTATTTAATCGCAAGATTATCACAGCCGCGTTCACCAACACGCGGCGCCCCAGCCGAGCAATTTGATGTCTTTTATGGTAGACAAACTATCGAAGATTTGTCGTAGAGGGCTGTGCCCGCTTTTGTTTTCCTGGTTTAAATATATGTACGTGTCGCGTTTTCGCGATAGCGGTCCCATTTTTCTGGCGTCGAAAAATTGTGGTGTTTATTGGTGTGCATTGGTTTGCAAAGCGTCTGCTTTGCGATTTTTTAAAGGCATCGATAAAAGGTGGAATGGTGAAAGTTGAGAATGAAGTCTCTTAAATCGCTCTAAAATAGAGAGATATTTTCTTATACATCTCAATTGAAAGAAACATGTAGATGGTGAGTTCAGCAGAAATCCCATCCCCCTTTTCTCCCTCATTTTTAAAGCTACGACGTGATTGATAACAAGTGACGAAAACGTGTTTGATAACATTCGATTCAAATTAAATCGATTCACTTGTAATATAAGTTCTAAAGTGAAAAAACTATTGATTTTAGAAAAATTTTGAAGAGAGACAAGAGTTTTGTTATCAAATTTTACAGGTTAGAAATTAAAAAATGTGTTATATTATTATAAAAATATAAATAATTGGAAATAAATTGGGAAAAAACTGTTTTTTTTTCATGAATTTTTTGAACTGACTTGAATTATATATATACCTTCACATTGTGGCTCAGAAAACAACTTTTATAGAGCCGTCAAAAAAAGCCTTTTAGCCTTTTTTTACGTATGAAAGAGCGTTTAGGCTTTCGAACTTTTTTTTAAATTTTAAAATCCGTTCATTAGGAGAGCCTAAGGATTCGTTAAAGGTTATAAAGAGGTCGGCGAGGGTTGCAGTGACGTCGTATGACCACGCTACATATAAAATATATGGGCAATATACAAAACTCCCACTTACGAGTTTTCCGTCCATAATCGACCTGCATTGTACTGAATAAAAGTCATCAATATCCTTCTCTACAAATGTGAAATAGAAACACAATATAGAATATTTACCGTGCACAGAACAAAGTAGGGTAAATCCGGGGGGAGTAACCTTAAAAATAATAAAATTTAAAAATCACAACTGGTCATCTCTCCCATAATATCCGGGAGAGATGGCTTTAGTAGTTGGGGAGAGTTGGCCAGTACTTAATTCTACAGCTTCTCCTTTTTCACCGTGCATTTTTTGACTATCAGTTCCTTTTTTTCTTTTGTCCATATTTTGAACAAATGTCGCACGAAATTCAGTGCAATTTTCGTGCACACTAAGTTGGCAAATACTCTGAGCCAGTCTTCGAAAAAACGTGTTTCGGAATAGTTTTCTCATCCCTCACAGTTATCGTCTTCTCTCTCCTCAGCCTATTCATCTGATGCATAGCATAAAACTGGCTCTTCGTCATCGTTTCTACTGTCAGATATCCTTTTAAAGGATTTTCTCTTTCGTTGAGCACTTCTGACTGCTGTTTTTTTGTCTTTCTCAGTCTTGTTTTCTTTATTTACGTTCTTCTTAACAATACTTTTTTAGTATCATGGCATTTTCCATATCTTCTTTACTTTTCCTCATTTCAATGTGTTTTTGATGTCAGGAGTGTGCTGACTATCTTACCTCGTTTGCGTACTTCGATAATTTTTTGTGGAACAGGAGATATTTCCATTAAAATTCGCGTTAGATTCAAATCCGGGAGTCTTTTCATTTTCTTCGCCAAAAAAGAAGTTGGTCCCATAAGTCTTTTTTTGTCATTATTGCCTTTGAAACGCCTTTCTAAGGTGTTCCTTGGAATTTGATAGGCCTTATATAGCTGCATAAACTGACATTACACCATTTTCCAAAGCATTTATTGCGGCCTTTAATGACCCTTTCTTTGGTATTTATTTGGTATTTGAAATTAACACAAACGTTTTTGTCTTAATGCAAAATATATGAAAATTTCGCTAGTGATACATTGGCCATCACACCAGGACCGAATGTGGCCATCTCTCCAAATTTTCCGGGAGAGATATCCACACCAGGTTATTTTAAGGCTATGTTCAAGCACGACTCATAAGCCATTCCAAAGTTACTTAAAAACACACAGTTTTTCAAAAACAACACAACCACAACTTGTACCATAACATGAACTCCTTAACTAATATCCATACTAAGCAAATTAAAACATGTGGGTTTTACTTACTTTTGGTGTTTTATTCGCAAATATTTGTGCTCACAGGTCTTTCTACACACGACTTAAAGCGAACTGAGTGATAGCTAGCGATATCTACGAATGTTTGTAGAGTTATTTTGAGTAGGCCATCTCTCCCTTACGGACATCTCTCCCAGACTTAACCTACAATAACAATTACGTATGGGGAAGGTGCAAGCCCTGTGCACTTAAGCCGATGATTATTGTGCCCTCATAGTCTAGTCATTCCATTTGTCCTGTTTCTTTAAGAAATTTAAGGACAGTTTCTAATGGATCGTCTGTCACTTCTTTTAGTTCTGTTGTTATAGCCCCAAAATTCGAATACCTAACAGCTGCCAGTGCTGGGCATTCGCATAATATGTGGAAGGAGGTTTCTTCCTCCTCTCCACACCTCCTGCAATTGGGATCATTTTTCACCCCGACTGTCGTGAGATGTCGCTTGAATGGGTAGTATCCTGTAAACAGTCCTACTATCTATATCAGCTGGTTCCTATCTAGTTTTGCAGGATCTATTGCCTTACTCCAGGATGGTTCGTCAACGAACATCCGCGATTGTCTCAACCCAGGGACTTCTCGCTCAGTGCGAGATATGTTTTTCTCTTAATAGGTCTTTTATGGCCCTCCGGGCTGTCCGGTAAGCCAGACCGCAGGTAGGTTCCGGCCCTATCAGTGGAACATCAGCCCCTTTCTTTGCAAGAAAGTCATCTCTTTCGATCCCTTCGTGGCCTTGATGCCCTCTCACCCACTTGAGAGTGATACTGTTGTGTTCCACTAGTTGTGTTAGCGAATCCATACACTTTAACTGCCTGGGAATGCATTTCTACAGCTTCCAGGGCTTTGAGTGCTGCTTGGCTATCAAAGATAATCTGGATCCTCTTATTTGTGTAAGACCTCCTGATTATCTTCTGCGCACAAGCGGATATCGTAGTTATTTCTGCTGAAATACGGTTTCCAAGTTCCCCAGGTTTATGCTGGACTTACCCTATATCACATATTGAGTAAATGGCGCACAAAACTTTCGCATCGACTAAAACAAGTGTACAATACAGGTGACGATATGACGTATCAATGAGTGCGGCATACATTTTTTATATAATCGGTTTCTCATAAAAATTGGTATACAGGGGTTTTCAGAGTCTGATTACGAATCTGACTTCAGATTTTAAAAATTCAAAATGGCGGATCCAAGATGGCGGACAAGAATTTCAAATATTACAGGATTTCATTGAAAATTGATACATAGAATTTAGAGCTCGCTGATTACCAACCTGAACTTAGATTTTAAAAATTCCGAATGGCGGATCCATTACGATGACTACATATTTGAAATATTACTGAATTTCACCAAAAATTACATATAGGAAGTTTTTCAAAAACGGTAGGCTAAAATTGAAATTCACTACTGGATTCATTCCAATGTTGACATATGGAGCTGTCGGAGTTAGTAATCTCGAATTGGTTATGGTGCCCATTTATATGTAATTACCGATTTTATTCCTACAAAAGGATTGCGGTCAACTTGAAAGTATGAGAAAGATATTTTTGGGTGGCTTATCTAATTTTCTCGGTTTTGAGTAGCTAATACAGTGTCCACTGACCCTCGATAATTCGTGATTAAAAAATTCGTTTTCTCATTTTTTTTTCAAACAACCATAAAAACAAAAAAGTAAAAAAACTTAAAATACAAAAAAAAAATGGAGATGATAACTGCCACGTCCTCGTTCGTATCTTTGGGTTAGGCTGAGAGCGGCTCTCTTTTTTGATTCTATTGTCCCGAATTTCTGACGATTCTAAATCTCTTTTCACAAAAATCTGAGTTCAGATTCGTAACCAGCAAGTCCGAATACTTGTATATTGCAATTTTTTTAATCCCGTATTATTGAAAATTTTTGGGTGCCATCATGGACCCGCCATTTTTAATTTTCAAAATTTGAGATCAGATCCGTAACCAGCAACTCTGTAAATGCCTATATGGTAATTTTCAATGAAATCTGATTGTATTTCAAATTTTCGTCTGCCATCTTGGACCCGCCATTTTGAATTTTCAAAAATTGAATTTCAAAAGTTAGATTCGTAATCAGCGACCCCAAAAACCATTGCATGATAATTTTTAATGAAATCCGGTGGTTTGAAATTTTTTTCCGCCATTCCGCCGAAAATGGATACGCCATTTTTAATTTCTACATTATGACATCAGATTCGTAAGCAGCCACTCCAAAAACCATTGGATAATAGTTTTTTTTATGAAATCCAGTGATATTTGTAATTTTTGTACGCCATCTTGGATCCGCCATTTTGAATTTTCGAAATCTGGAGTCAGATTCGTAATCAGCGACCCCAAAAACCGTTGTATAATATTTTTTTATGAAATCCGGTGATATTTGAAATTTTTGTTCGCCATCTTGGATCCGCCATTTTAAATTCCTAAATTCTGACGGCAGATTCGTAATCAGCGACCTCGAAAACCTCTGTATAATTTTTTCCGCACGATGATGCTAAAAAATTTCTCTAATAATGAATTTTTGTTAAAAAAAAAGGCTGTTTCTTTTTAATTTGTTAATTAATATAAATAAATTAACAAACAAACTCATACCTTTGTGCATGAATTTTAATTGTGTAACATCCCACGATCAAAAAAATACAAAAAACATCGGTTAAATAGAATTTAGACTACTTCAAAATCGAAAAAAAATTTTTAAAAAAAAGGTGGCACTGTACGGTGCCACCGGGCCGTAAAGGGCTTTAAGGCCTTGGCTTTTAAGGGTCTTAAATCAATTCGCGCGTAATGTGTAACATACAGTACGCGGCATCCTAATGCGTACATAGGTGGATATTAACAACATATTAAATGATACATTTTATGTCAGAGTTAGGCGAATTTACTTGGGCCGGCGAGGCTTGGTGTTAGTGGGGATTTTTAGCAGAAATCTAAAGAGCAACGTTGCGGCGAATCGTAGCTCAGGTCAGAGTCGGGCTCAGGTCACTATTAGCGCAAAGCGATACACAGAAAATACATCAGAATACATTCGTGAATATTCGAATAAACGTACTATGAAGCGTACTATTACACGACGGTATTTAGGTGTGGTAATGTCAGTGGTCACGAAAAATGAAACTTAAAAGGACTTACCAATTAAAACTCATAAATTGTTTGATAAAAAGAGTAACATTAAATGAAACTTAAAAGGACTTACCAATTAAAACTCATAAATTGTTTGATAAAAAGAGTAACATTACTTTTTAACTAGCGTATGATATTTGGCAGGGCATATTTTTGCAACTTTTTTCGTCTTTTGTTAAACAGTTGCAGTTTTATTACAGCTGATTTTGTGTTACTTAATTAATTGTACCTTTAATCTGACGAAATATTAGTCTTATTTGTCTCAAAACAGGTATTATGAGAGCAGGAATTTGGAACAGGTATACCCTGGAAAAACGAGTCTTCCTTCAAGGGCAGACCTGTTCCAAATATCCGTTTGGCAGGTATAAAAATTTGGCAAGTAAGACTCGAATATTTTGTCGGTTTAAAGGTAAAATTAATGAAGTAAATTCTAATCAATTGTAAGGAAACCGCAATTGTCTAACAAGAGACGAAGAAAGCAATAGTGTACATTTTAGGTCGAAATTTTATGAGCTTCGTGGGTAACTTATTTTTGTGCCATGTTTCGGGACCACTAACATTACCACACCTAAATACGGCTCCATTTTGTAATAGTTAGCCCCTTAGTACGTTTTAATTTTCTGTGAACTATCAGTTTGTAATAATAATGACCTGAGTCCACCTCTGTTGAGATTCGCCGAAATCTGACACCATGTTCATGTTAGTAGCATCTGCGCATGTCAAATTCAAACTACGCCATCGCTCGGAGACTAGAGGTTTGTTGTCGTTTGGTTAATTTATATTTTATATTAGTATGCGAATAGTTGTTCGAAGGGGATGTACTGGCGTATGTGTTTTAACTTGCACACATACATACGTAAAATCATTGGCAAATGACAATATTGAATAATAATTTATAAAAAGTTAATATTGGCCGAAAGATTCGGCCCTAAAAAATCGCGTTATTACAAGTCCGTACTTGCAGATAACAAAATAAACAGTTGAAGCAAGAAAAATAAATATCCATTTTTATTTTTATGAATGTATGTAGTGCTTCTACAATACGCTCGTAATAACGCACTTTTCTAATCAGGCACTAGACCAGAATAAAATATAAAATGGTATTTCAAATTTTAACTCAAACAGCCCTACTAACAGACCGGATGCCTTTCATACGCCTGCGCTAGCGACTAGATCGCGATTGGTTCTCACCTCATGTTTACATATGCTTAGTAAAGAAGTTAAATTATCAATTGCCCTTCATTCGGCATCTTATGTGACAGCATAGTTCTTAGTTTTAGCAGCCCTGTATTGTGAGGTGTCGTTTATTTCTTTAAAACTGCATTCTGTCTGAATGTTGCAGACACTTTAAGTAAGAATATTACTTTCATGCATATAATAAATTACGTCGTGTAATAGGTGGGTATTTCATAACGGCCTCTACGTCAAAGTCGCAATAAAAATTTAAATACTTGGACAGTTTCGGTATAGTCGCCCGCCTGCTAAATTTAAATATCAAATTAATACGGCGGCGCGGCCATCGTAAAGTATTTGAGAACAACGGCCAGCCAGCCTTTGCTACCGGAGCGAAGTTTTCATTTACATAGATATTATGGCGTTTAATATCATCCGCCTTTTTATGCGACATAATAAAATTTGTTTGACGAATAATATAGATTCCGCGAAGGGCGTTGTTCTATTGCAATCAAATTTGCAAATTAATCCGGATGAATATTCATTTACAGCCGAAATTCTCGCAACAATTCGAACTCTTTAATAACTTTTTTAATTGCCGATCCGAGCCGACGCGATCAGAGCGCTGTTTTTAATTTGTTTCCCGTTCGAAATTGCAGGGGGTATTAAAAAAAGTGCAATTCAGCGCATTAGTGCGCTTTGAAGTATCGTGGAAAATTCATCAATTAGTTTTCCACATTTAAATTTAATAAAGGTCTAAAAACGCTGCGCTGTAAAATATAATACAAGGTCATTATAAGGTAAGGGATATTTCAACTTATTATACAACTTCAACAAATTAAGCTAACAACAAAAGTCAATAGAAACTGAAACTGGTTACTGTAACTGTTAAATACGAGGTGTGGCTATTAAATAACCGAACTGCTGTCATATTACTTTTTATTCGTTACCAATTACAGTAGCAACTTTTTCGCCTTCAGTGTACGCCCCTTGGCGATCTCTACACCGCTCCATACGACTTTTCCATTATTGAAAGCAGTGCTGGAAGTCCACTTCTGTCAGCTGGTTCAGAACCTCCGTCGCGTTTGCTTTAACCGCTTCCACACTTTCGAATTTTGTTCCCTTCAGCGCTGATTTGACTTTGGGAAATAAAAAAAGTCACAGGCCGCCAGGTTGGGCGAGTATGGTGGATGTTCCAGCACAGTAATGCCTTCACAGAAAAAACGCCTTCACAGAAAAAGCAGAATGGGCCGCTGCATTGTCCTGGTGAATCTTCCATGATTTGGTCTTCCACAAATCGGATCTTCGTCTTCTCAGACGCTCACGAAGGGCCCTCAGAACCTGGATGTAGTAATGTTGATTGACCGTCTGACCCTCAGGCACCCAGTGAACCTAAACAATGCCTCGAATGTCAAAAAAGACGATCATCATCGCTTTGAATTTGGATTTGCTCATCCTAGCTTTTTTTGCATTGCTGAGCTCCTGCTCTTCCAATGCATGGATTGGTGCTTTGTTTCGGAGTAGTAAGTAAAAAACTACGATTCATCACAAGAAATCACCGTGTCTAACAAGCCTGGATCAGTGTCAAAGTTGTTTAGAATGTCGGCGCAAATGTTCATACTTCACGTTCGTTTCACGTCCCCCGTTCAAAAACTGTGCGGCATTAACATTCATTCCCGTACACTTTTTTAAACATTAATTAATTTAATTTACATATCTCCTATATAGCAAATCGAATGCTATTTCAAAATACTTTATCATTTTTCAGAAATCCCTATCCTTAAAAAAATCCGAAGGGAATAATATAGTGGCACAGATGATCAGAACACTCTGTAGATTTAATGCAAAAAATGCAGATATGCAGAAGGTAGTTTATTTGTTTATCACCAAAAAAAAAACATTTTTTTTTACAAAATTTGAAAAAGAATTTAAAAAAAAACAAATAAACTACCGGTAAAAAATGGGATGAAAATAATAGTTTCTCGCTCCCATAACTTCTTGAGGCAGCAAAATGATACTAAGGTAAGATCACTTTAGTGAAGTCTAAGATTAGAGTTGAATTCTTTTCTTTTCGTATAAGGGACTTATTTCTGATGCATGGCCCATTCTTTAGTGAACATCATATGTAACGATTGTATTTCCTTAATCTCAATACATAAATAAATATATTGAGCCAGTCTCTCTTTTGAGCGTTCTACAAAGTTAATCCTACTAGCGGTGAGTTTCCTACGGAATTCGGGTTTTAAACGGAAAGGACCCTACACAAGGCTTGATTGGAGTTGAAATGCGCCATTGATTATTAATTACGGATGATTACTTTAATTATATAGGAGAAGGAGTAATCAGAGACCATGAAATTAGAATTAGCAATTTTCCCGAGATTAACCAAATTACTTGGAACGGTAGGGTTGGGTTTTTCTCTGGCTTATTGAATAAAATAGACAATTACTCGGAACCATGGAATTTATTTTTTATTGATGTATTGTGCATATAATAATGCAGAATTTATTACACAGCTTTTAGAATTTTTTTTAAGTTAATAATATAGGGGAAAATTAGCTTCAAAACTGATTTCAGTGTAACGTTAGTGCTGATCTTATGAAAAATACTATCGAGCAGTACAGTACCAGCAATACATGGCGTTTATTTACTTTAAAGTTCTCCTGGCCCTATAGTAACGTAAACTGCTAAGTCACGCACGCACTAATTGTTTCCGCTTATGTACTTTTCAACACCCTTGAAGCTATCAAATTTGAAACAACACTATTAATGATTGTATCATATTGTAACTTTTGTTGCCTGAAGATGGTCAACTATTGACCGAAACTGGTAGCACGATAAAACTGAAGAATTTGTGAGAAATAGGCCTCCATTGTCGCCAAATGGAATTTTGGCCAAAAGGCCAAATTTCGTTCCATGGCTTTTGCCTCATCCAGACCCCCAACCACTACGTTAAACATGTTCTGTCCTTAAACATCCATCGTTATGTCAATACTAAGCCATATACATTTATCGTGCAATTCCGAGACGGTATTTTTTTATGTCCTCACACAGTGGTGTTATGTATAATCGTCAAAAGTAGTTTCTGCAGGCAGACAACTTCGCCGTACTTTCCACTCAAAGCGTTTTGGATAAATTGTCTGAACTCGGGGTGATCTAATTTAGCGAATGGATTTACACGTTACCGTCATTTTGACTAAATCTAAGTTAAATTTTCTCTGTCTGTTTCGTGCACTCACACCACCACTTACACGAGTTGTATGTTTGTATGTAGCAACATGCTGCAAAATATCTGTTTTTACGTGCCACGTCGGTACACTGTCACACAGGGTAAAACGAAGTTCACTGTCATTAAAGGTCAGTTCCGGAAAATTGTGTGCATGTTACAGTGGAGCGTTAGATGCTCCACGATAATAAATACGGCCACAAAAAAAGTCAAAATCATATTGTGGAACGTTCTACTGGCCAAAAATGAGTCATTTTTGGTCACTTTTCGCGGTTTCATGGCAATCTAGTGACTGTATAATACTGACTAATGAGTATTTTTACCATGGAACTTTTCTACAGGAGAAGTATTTGAACTTTGTTTGGCCATATTGACCAAAAAAAAAATCATACTGCAACTTAAAAAATTCCCAAAACTGGCCAATATTAACAAATCGGCCATTCTGATTCATGTCGAAATTTTTTTGTCCCGAATGCTTTTCCCCTTTTTTTTATTCGTCTTAAGTTTACCAAACTGAGCTCATTCTTATGAGAATAGTCAGTATCAGGAATCCAATTATTGTTGTGACCAAAAATTATGCAAAACATACTATGTCCAATGGATTATTCCTTGTCCATTTTTGGATAACTTAGGGGGTCCCATTTGTTAAAACGAACTTGACCTGACATAACTTTTAAGGTCATAGTCAAGGCCAAATTGCAAGTTATCCAAAAATGACAAGGAATAATCCATTGGACAGAGTATGTTTTGCATCATTTTTGTCACAACAATAATTGGATTCCTTATGCATCAGAATAGCCGATTTGTCAATATTGGCCAGTTATGGGATCTTTTTAAGTTGTCAATATGGCCAAACAAAGTTCAAATAGTTCTCCTATAGAATAGTTCCATGGTAAAAATACCACCCAGTCACTAGATTGCCATGAAATCGAAAAGTGACCAAAAATGGCTCATTTTTGGACAGTGGATGACCAGATGTTATACCTAGAGTTACATCCATGGTCCGGAACTCAAAAGTGCACCGTTCGCTTGCTTTCCGGTAGAATAATATAACCCTAATCTGCAGATATTTAAAAAAAAAGTATTTTTTTGATGTTCTCATCCCATGAGACAAAATAGCCGATATCTTGAAATCTGTCCATTATTACACATTACGCCCAGCAAGACGTTTGATCAGAACGACCTAAGGAACAAATAATTATTGCTATTAGAAAAAAATAAACCGAGGGCCAAAATCATAGGGTTTTGTGCGGGGTCCTTTCGTTATTAACCTACAAAGTATGGATTCATTCGGTGCACGGCTGTTACGATCAATGATCGTACGAAGCTTCCGCACAGTCTCTGCGAAACACTCACCATACTTATAATGCGTTTCCACAATTAATATATTGGTGATAGAACTGATACAGCCACTGCCGCCAACTCAACCACAAAAAAGTGACGCTCAATTTAAATCCGGCGTTCTTGTTGGGACACCCTATAGATTTGGTCGACCCACAATTTCCGAGAATTTAAACTTTGTTTTGTCCGTTGAAGAAAATCCTAATAAATCGACTCAAGAGATCATCTGTACCAAGGAATTTGAAAAATAGCATTCGTATAAAATAAAAGTAATCCACGAGCTTAACGAAAATTATCCAGATCATCGATTAGTTTTGTGAAACTTTAATGAACATTTGCAATAATGACCAATTTTTACTCATAGAATATTTGTTCCGGCTAGTCAACATGATATTGTAAAGTTCCTGAAAATAAACAGAACTGCACTTCTTTAATCGATATTTACACCTGTGCCTACATTAAGCAAGATATAACGTTATCGAGAGCATGTCAAATATAATAGCCTTGGCCAGTTAGTACAAAGTATGTAAGATATTTCAAAAGGCACCTAGGACATTACGCTCCTTATTTTGTAGCACAGTAAGTCCATCACTGATGATTACATCGGCTAGTGGAAGCTAACTAAGACGAACGTAAGCGCCTTACGCCACGTCTTTTGTATCGTCCATCTTAGCGGATTTCCGTCTATGCGTGGGCCCTTTGATAGTTGCATCAAAGGGCCTACGCGTCGGCCAATTTATTATCCGATTCCACTGTGTACGGTAGACTAATGATCCGTGTAGGGAGGAAAAAGTACGTCTGGTTCCAACCTGGACCCGAAAACATTCAATTCTAATTGACATTGTATACGAAAACAATGGTCTCTTCTAACTCCTTCGGGCTTTCAAGGATCCTCTAACTCGTTTCCTTAACTTCGCCTAAGTTTACGACTTTTCGTTGTTATTTGCTTTCTGGGTTTCCTAAAAGTGTTTGTAGTTTTTTAGTCAATTAATTACATATTAGTAACACATTTCCTATTTATGTAACAGCTAGAGTTCCGAACGTGTGCGGTAACGCAGGGCCGGACTTGTAACCCTTCATGTTATTGACGGAAAATGTCATATGAGAGAACAAAAAGACAGGAGTAAAAATGTGCTAATAATGTATGTACATACTTATTGCTTGTGTCATTCAGAAACACCGACTATCCTCATTGTTTGAGCGTACGTTGCGACGACCAGTAGTCTCTCTGCATTTATTCTCGATAAACGTGAGTGATTTGGCCTGTATATATGGTTGTAGAGGTTAAATGATCGTTCCACATCTACTGTAGTTAAAGATGCAAATTCAAAATAGTTCACATGGACAGAGGACGACACAACACGCACATTATTTTCACGAATTTCTCACAGTTGTTTGTATCACTAACAGTTTTTTGTTTTACACCTACAGAGGACAATACACGTGTTACTACTATTTCTATACTTTTAGCCGTTGTTTGCAAAACCCATTTATTAGCTATCAATATCGGGGGCATTAACGACCTTATTACCACAAAATATGTTGTTTCGTCCACTGTCAGCCACAGAAATTTAGTACGTATGTCTTCTTTGATATTTCCCATGACACGTTGATATGTCTTCTGCAAAAAATAAGTTTTACTCAATGTATGGTTACCAGGGAATGGAAAATCGAGATACATATTTGGCAAAAAAAAACGTCTTTGGGCAAGAAATATGCGCTTAAAACATACGGTTTATACTTTGATTATCATAGAGTTGTATAGTGCCGGCTCTGCGTGACAGCGTACTTTCCCGGACCTTAGTAATAACTCTTTGAATACAACTCAATAATACATTCACCACAATTGAATCGCTAAATGCAGAAAGGGGACATGTGCTACTATTTCGATTTTCTAGGAGGAACAAAAAACGGTATAGCATTACACTTATAAAGTTTTAGTTTCAAAAATCATTCTTTACTCAAATCTTTTTTTAATTGAACTATTTGCAGAATTATATTAGGTAAGTACATGACTACTTTCTACAGTAAAGCAAATATTTTTATTGTATAGTGTTCTTTATTTTTCTTTTATTTACTAAAAAACAATAAGATAACGTTACAAAAGTAAAATACATAATTATTTATGTTTCACCATGACCCTCTGGAATAAAGTCAACCATAAACTATTCTGGCATATTCTTTAGTATACTTTTGATATTTTCCATTTTCAGACTGTTAATGGGCAATGGTCCCTTATAATTAATTGAAGTGCAGTTTCTTAACCGAACTGTGTAATTCAAGACAGTGTGTATCAATTCTACACAAACAATTTCATTTGGGTTTAAGGACGAAATTGTAAAATGATGGTATTCCGAAACAGCAAATAACTTCTTCCGAGCCACTCATCTAGTTGCCTTAGACGGCACTACTTTTTTCAATTTTACTGTTCAAAGGGGACATCTGACATACTTTACTCCTTTCTGCAGTAAATGCAAATAATGTTGAAAGGCTCTGGTAAATTAGAGACATATGACAGGCAACCCATTTCTGCGGTAAAGGATGTATTTACCTTTAAATTTCACTAAAACGGTAAAATGTCATTTTGTGAAAAAAGTCCCCTTTCTGCAGTAAGAGATTCAATTATGGATGACCTTGACCTCGTTCTACTTGCTAAAATCATGAAATTCCCTTGGACAGAACACTTTCTATTGCGACATAGAAAAGTATTAAACGGAAACAGTAATTTGTATTTCCGGATTAATGTATTTCAAAAACGGTTTCGCGGATTCGCCACCAAATGGTATTTCAAGAGTCAAAAATTTCGAAATCATTTAAACGTGATTTTTTTCTAATTAGAGAAAAGTTTTTCCTCAATATAATATGTATGGGTTTAGGTTACCATCTTTTAAACTAATGCATTTAATGAAGTCTCTAAATATGGATGTCGTACCGACTTTTCCGTTCTGAGAAGTAAGTAACAGATGTAAGTCCTGATTTTAGACATTAGGTTAGTATTTGATAAGTTCATTCGGTATGTTTATACCATTTTCTTCCGCTCGACATATCCGATTCCATAAATCATTGAAGTCGGAAAAACGTGGTTTTGACTTGTTTTTCTCGGATGTAGAAGCGTCTCCCCTATTTTTTACTTAAGATTTGTGTTCAGGAGGTCAAAATAGAAAGAGAAAATTAATTTGCAATCCCATCACAGATTACACTTTTTTTGTAGGTTTGTGTTTTAAAAATTACTATGGCTGATTTATAGAGCTCTAGAATTTCACACAGCACTCATGGTACAACGTAATTAATTCACATTCAGAGTTTTTATCCCAAGGAACAGTCTTAACAGAGTTAGTCATGCGCCGCCGAAGTTTAGGCAACGATCAAATTAATTGATACCAGTGGCTGGCATTCCTGTATCGAAGAAACGTATTTGTCAGATTAACTAGAAGTGATGAAATCTAACCACATGATGTATCCAAATTGTACATGCGTGAACTATTGCTGGTGTGTCTTTGATAGCATCCAGTTACTGTTCTCCTAATAATAGCCTATACTGATAAACAAATGACGATGTAATGATTTTCTTAGCTTAGTGAACAAATATAGTAACCAGAATCTTGGCCAATTAGTCATCAAATAGTATAAGGCATATAACTAATCGTATCAAAAATTAGAACTAATTTGGGACAGATGGAGTGCTATTTTATGTTAATTTCTATAAAATATTTGTTAAAGTGTTCTATGTGGGTATCTTCTATATTATTACTTAATTTTAATTTATAGTAGGTCATAACCATGACTGACCTAGGTCTATGCTCAGACATTGACTGTGACTCAGGTTCTAGTGACTGGCTGGTTGGCCCAGATCAGTGCCATTTAATTGACACACACGCACACATATTGTGTCCATGATTAACCGTAATCTTGGCCGTAAGCATGACGGTATGACCATGACCGCGACCGTGTCCATACGCATAACTGTGACCGTAACCACAACCGTGACCGAGACGATGACAATTGCTGAAACCTCATTAACCATAACCGCCATGGTTCACTTAGTACTCACTATCTTAAGAAGTCACTGTAGAACGAAATGGCCATCACATTGACGAAATAAACGTGAAAATAATCATTAGTTTTCGTAATAATTATATTGGCAAAATTAATCGGCAACTTCCTTATACATATACTTTAATTTCAACATAATTAATTATAAAATCTGGCAAAAACCTATTCTTGGAGAGAACCTTTAATACAATACTTTATATGGAGAGAACCTCTTATTACAATGTTGTTTTCTTTTTTAGGTGGCTATTTTCCATAATGTTCAAATACTGTTCAGCTGGAGTGGGTACTGGAACCTTCGGCGTAGAAACAAAAAACTTTTTTTTTAGTGTTCAGCTACCAAAGGTGATCAGTGGTTTTAACAACAGTTGTGTTAACACTAATCGAATATTGTCTCGCAGGCTATCCTCTCGAAGTCTTAATCGACAGACGGGGATCCAAAATCAAATTACAGCCAAATATTTTCTTCTCCTCTAAAGTTTAATTTGTTTCTCAAATGTTGAATGTATATAATACTTGGTTTTTAGAGCCAATCTGATAAAGCTAAAAATTTTGATACAAACATGAACTCAATAAATATAAACTTCCTAAGTCCCAAATTAGTTGTCACGTTTGTAGTATTAATTTTGTTCCAGACTAGCTGTCACGTACGTAAAAAATACATACCTGCTACCATCAGGATGTAGTAAAAATGGAATATTAGGTTTAAACAAACACGTTAAAATTTTTTGAAAATCCATTTGCATTTCACAATTAATTAATCAATATTCATATCGCCAGTATTAATTCTTCAACAGCTTTGTAACATTTAAGTCTTAGCAATTTGGGTTATTCATTTCAGACTTTTTGACTTTAACTTTCAGGTTATCACCCATTGTGTAACTCTATGCACACGTGCAAACTATCAGCTGATATATTTTTCATAGCATCCAGCTCTTCTGTTCTTCTGACAATAGCCTATACTGATGACCAAATGAGGATTTAATGATTTTCTTTACTTAGTGAACAAATATTGCAGAATCTTGGCAAAGCATTTAGTGATCAAATAATATAAGGCATTTAACTAATCGAACCAAAAGTACACACCAAAGAGAGAGTAGTATTTTTTTAATTCTTTAAAATATTTGTTAAATTATTATCTGTGAGTATCTTCTATTTTATTACTTAATTTTAATTTAAAGTTGGTCCTAACCATGACCAACTGTAATTTTATCCGTGAGCATTACGCTAAATATGATCATGACCATGCTCGTAACTGTAATCCTGACTATAACCATGACCGTGACCATGACAATTTCTGAAACCTCATTAACCATAACCGCCATGGTTCACGGTTCACCACTTTCGTTCCTATATAAAATCCCGGCATCTATGACTACCTGTCATTCTGTGTCCTGCTTTCCTAGAGAAATGTTTGGGTTATTACCAGTGTGTGAAACTTCGATTTTGTTCCTGCATCTGCTGCCTGTGGAGATGTGGTGCTCCATACTTCGGTAAGTTTATTTTTACGTAGTATTTACTAGACATATATTATTGTGTTATTTGTGTGTTTACTATTGTTAACCAATATTTTATGTTACAGGTATCTGGACCCCAAGTCGCTTTTAGCTGGAGTGAGAGCCTATAAATCCTGGCTGCCTGTGTGTCGATGTGATCCTGTTTTGAAAAACAAATTAAAGTTGGCCTTAGAAGAGGAGAAAAGATTTGTCCGTAATTTGGTTTTGGATCCGCGCCTGTCGATGAAGATTTCAAGAGGAGATCCCGCAAGACAATATTCGGTTAATATTAACAAAACTGTTGTTAGAACTAAATATAATTTACCTTTGGTAGTCGACAAGTATCTGAATGTTGTGGAAAAGAAGCAAAGAAAACGTTTTAATAAAAGGCTTTCCCCATATAGACTTTAAGTTCTGTATTAATAATAAACAAAAATTATAATAATTATTGTACCTATGAATGTTATAATTTCTATTGTGTTTTTGTAATATCAGATATCACTTTAAAAAAAAGTGTGTTTTTCATATTTTCCATATGATATATCATACTCGTATTTTAAAATTGACTATTTTAACGTTCTATAAGTATAAGTAAGTTGTCGAATAATGTGACCAAAATAATTGTTACTAAAACTATTGACAATTTTCCTTTAGCGATTAAAAAATAGATGAAAATTTTTAGAATAATAATGTTAAGAAAAAACTACATACAGTATTAATTACAGTACCTATAGATGTTATTATAGTTTCTATTGTATTTTTGCCATTTTCTTATTTTACATGTTTTCTTTGGATATCGCTTAAAAATGAGTTTTTCTCATATTTGCCATATGCTATGCAAAGTTTAACAATGATTTCAAAATTTTGCATAATGAGAAAAAAAGCATGAAAATTAAACTTACTAGAATCTTTAAAAATGAATAAACAAAAAAAAATTATATTTTGTGAAATGAGAGACAAATAAATTCATCTATCTCGATAAATTTACTTTAGATATATATTTATTTTTAGTTTGTTTACTAATACAGAATGTTATTTACTTTATTTACTTTATTTGTGTGTACTATTGCTAACCAATACTTTATGTTACTGGCTGCCTGTGTGTCGAGGTGATTCCGTTTTGAAAAACAAATTAAAGTATGCCCTACAAGAGGAGAACCAATTTGCCCGTAATTTGGTTTTGGATCCGCGTCTGTCGATAAAGATTTCAAGAGGAGATCCCACAAGACAATATTCGACTAATATTAACAAAACTGTTGCTAGAACTAAAGACCACTTATCTTTGGTAGTCGACAAGTATATAAATGTTGTGGAAAAGGAGAAGGGAAAACAACGTTTTAATAAAAGGTTCTCTCCATATACTTTAAGTTTTGTATCAATAATAAACAAAAATTATAGTAATTATTATACCTATAAATATTATAGTTTATATTGTAATTTCCTTCTTTTGCATATCAGATATATCTTTAAAAAACGGGTGTTTCTTATGTTTGCCATATGATACACCTTATTTTAAAAAAATTACTATTTTAAAGTTTTGTAGTAAATAATTTACAAAAATAAAATGATTGTTACTAAAACTCTTAATAATTTTCCTTTAGCGATAAAAAAATAGGTGAATATTTTTTGAAGCAATAATTTTAAATAAACAATAATTGTTAACTTTCTGTATTTCTAATTATAAAATAAGTAAAATCAGAAAATAAATAAAAAAGAATATAACATTGCAATGAAGAAAAAATCATCTTGCTTGATAACGACATTCGAATTATTTTATGTCTTATGTTTTCTAAAAGTTTCTTTTCTGTAGTTGTTTACTAGTTTTAGTAGTTTTAGTAGAATCTTTTGGTAATTGCTTACCAGTTTTTCGTGTTACACTACTAGTAATTCCATTGAAACTTATATTTTGAAGTATTTATCGTATACAAATAAAAAGCCTTTTCAATATAGGACATATGGGTTTAACTTACCATTTTTGAAACTAATGCAGTTAATGAAGTCTCTAAATATAATCTACATATATCGTACCTACTTTTTCAGTTCTAAAAAGTAAATAACAGCTATAACTCCTGATTTTGGACATCAGGTTAGTTAGTATTTGATAAGTTCATTCTGTTTGTTTATACCACTTTCTTCCGCTTGGCATATCCGATTCCATAGTTCATACAAGTTGCAAAAACGTTGTTTTGGCTGGTTTTTCTCGGTTGTATGAGGATCTAAGTTTACTTCAGATTCGTCTTCAGGAGATCGAAATGCAAAGAGAAAATGTATTGGCAACCCCATCACAGATTACTTTTTTGTGGGCTTGTCTTTATAACAAACCATGGCTAACTCATAAAGCACTAGAAATTCACTCGGCGCTCATGGCAACAACATAATTCGGAGTTTGTATCCCAAGGAACAGTCTCAACAGGGTTAGTCCTTCGCCGACGAAGTTTAGCATTTAGTGGCTCTGGGGTTAATTAATAAAGGAGAATAAAGAAGGAAGGGCAACGTCCGATTGCAAGTTTCAAGTTGTTTGTTGAACGAGGAAATGTTTTAAATGGGTATTATTAAATGTACACAATGCGGAGCTTCGTTCTCGAGCTAAAACTTTGAACCATTCTAATTGAAAACATTTCATAATTACGAGATGAAAAATTATTCTTTAAACGTAATTTTAGGTCTCTACTGAAGTTTCTTAAATTGTTCGAATAGTATAAAATGAAACAGTTAAAGAAAATAAGTCTGCCAGCTTTATATTAGAGAAAATATTGTATTATTCAGTGAGTAGATAATTACATACGAGTTGAATAATCAAAAGGCTTCCATGAATCTAAATTTTAACTGTTAAGTTTTATTAACTAAAATATGAGTTATGGTCGATTTCATTACTTATCTACATTACTTACTAGTTAAACAACGGATACCTTAGTTATTAGTTAGTAAGCTAACGTAAGGAAACTATCTGACCTCAATTCTGGACCTGATCAACATCTGGATATGGAGAGAACTCTATCAATAATAAACAAAAATTATAATAATTATTGTACCTATAAATATTATTATAGTTTCTATTGTATTTTAGTAAATTGCTTCTTTTGCGTATCAGACATCGCTTATGTTAAAATTGACTTGATATTGATAGTTTTATAGCAAATAAAGTACCTGTAAGTAATAAGTAAGTTGTGGAATAATGTGACCAAAATAATTATTACTAAAACTATTGATGTTAAAAACTGTTAACAAAACTATTGCTAAAACTACAGACAATTTACCTTTGGTAGTCAACAAGTATCTGAATATTACGGAAAACAAGAAAAGAAAACAACATTTTATTAAAAGGTTCTCCTCATATAGACTTTAAGTTGTGTATTAACAATAAACAAAAAATATAAATTATTATTGTTTATGTTATTATAGTTCTATTTTATTTTTGTAATTTTCTTGTTTTGCATATCAGAAATAGCTTATGTTAAAACTGACTTGAGATTGCTTTGAAAGTTTTATAGCAAATAAAATACCTACTTTATTTTATAGTTATCTAGTACGTATGTTGACGAATAATGTAGCCAAAACAATTATTGCTAAAACTATTAACAATTTTCTTTTACCTATAAAAAAATTGGTGAATAATGAATCAACATTCTTGTCATCAATTCAACAATTCTGTAATATTTAAGTCTGAGCTATTTGGGTTATTCATTTCAGACTTTTTTAATTTAACTTTCAAATTATCATGCATTACTTAACTCCATGCACACGTATGAACTGTCAGCTGGTGTATTTTTGACAGAATACAATTACTGTTCTTCTGACATTAACATATACTGACAAACAAATGACGATCTAATAATTTTCTTAGGTAGGACAAATCCGATCAGTGCCACTAAATTGACATACACGCAAAAATAATATCTACAACTAACCGTAATCTTAGTGAGCATGATGGTAACTATAACCATGACCGTGACCGTGATCATGACCATAACCGTGACCGTAACTATAACCATGACCGCGACCATGACAATTGCTAAATCCTTCTTAACCATAACCGCTATGGTTCATGGTTCACCACTTTTGTTCCTACATAAAATCCCCTCATTTGTGACTAACTGTGTCCTTCTGTGTCCTGCTTTCCTAGAGAAATGTTTGGGTTACTACCAATTTGTGAAACTTCATTTCTGTTCCTGCATCTGCTTCCTGTGGAAATGTGGTGCTCCATACTTCGGTAAATTTAATTATACATAGTATTTACTAGACAGATATTATTGTATTATTTTTGTGTTTATTATTGCTAACCAATACTTTATGTTACAGGTATCTGGACCACAAGTCGCTTTTAGTTGGAGTGAGAGCCTACAAATCCTGGCTGCCTGTATGTCGAGGTGATTCCGTTTTGAGAAACAAATTAAAGTATGCCTTAGAAGAGAAGAAAATATTTGCCCGTAATTTGGTTTTGGATCCACGTCTGTCGATAAAGATTTGAAGAGGAGATCCCAGAAGACAATATTCGACTAATGTTAACAAAATTGTTGTTAAAACTAAAGACAATTTACCTTTGGTGGTTGACAAGTATCTAAATGTTACGGAAGAGAAGAAGAGAACACAATATTTTATTAAAAGGTTCTCCCCATATAGGCTTTAAGTTGTCTGTTAATAATAAACAGAAATTATAATAATTATTGTACCTATGAATGTTATTATAGTTTCTATTGCATTTTTGTAGTATTACAAGTATTACTAAAACTATTGACAGTTTTGTTTTACCGATTAAAAAATTGGTGAATATTTTTTTTTATTTATAGGGGTCAAACCACGCAAAACCCTGCGTAAATGCAAAGGGTTGACTTAGGAGGTCTGGAATTGAGTTGAAGAGATGAGACAGGGACCAAATACACAGAACTTATTAAGGAGGTCTTAATGTGTGCTGGGGTTTTACCCGACAGCATCCTTCGTAGTCGATCCTGTGTTACGTGTTTAGTTTGCACTACTGTAGAGTATCTGGCTTTCACTAATTGCTGATATTTAATAGCTTATTAGTTCCGCGCGAGGGCGCGGTTGTTACCTGCTTGCAGGTTCGCCAGTGCGCACCTCTGGCCGTTTCGATAGTCAGTGGTCATTCTTTCCAATTTTGGATGAACGACGGCCATTAATGATCATTTTTCCTGTAGCTATTACACGTGTAGAGTCGTAGAATTGCATTTTTGCGTCCATTAATTGGGATTTAAACGCTCGATCCGTTAATTTAATCTTGGCTGTGTTGAAGCATATATTTTCGTTTGGTTGAGTCGAGTTTCAATCTACATTTCTGTAGGATATAAAATTAGTTACAGGTAAGAACGCCATTTCGATGTTTTTTTTTGTATACGCTACCATGTGACTGAAGTCCACCACACAACACACTTTTCCCGAGCTATTCATTGTTTAATTTAAACTTATTAACTTGCTTTATGTAATTACATACTCAATTTATTTTCATATGCTTCAATGTAAACAAACGTCGACAAACGAATCCTGTCATACTAGTTGCTCCCGGCTTCGCCGCGCGAGGGCGCTGCGATCAACATGCACGGAGCCTATACGCCTTTTTTATTCGGCCAACTTTGATGACGATTTCTTTTTGGATGGCTCTAATATTCTGGCTCTATTGAAAAACATTTCTTTTTCAGTTGTATCACTTTGGTTTTGCGTGCTGCGGTTCGTGCCCCACCTGCCTACCCTTGACGGGCCGCAACTGGGAAGTAAATACCTAAGTCGGTGTACCTGATACAAGGTATTAGTAACTACATACACACTCCAAAATCTGTCGCGCGGCGGATTAATATGATTTAGTCCCTAATTATCGACGTGTTTATAGGTGATAGATGGCTCTTGTTCTGCCGACGCCGACGCTCTCCATCCCCTCGAAGCGACGCCGACGTCGGGCGGCGAGATTAAGTGATGGGCCCGTCGCAAATTAATGGGTTTCGACGGACGAGAGGGTTTTCCTTGTACCAGTTTAATAGAATATTAAGCCATATCAAAGTATCAAACGCGACGATGTCAAACAATTAGGGGGCGGCCCATTCTACAGCGATCTGGGACCGAATTAGCACAATGGCTGTCGCTATCTAACGCGAAATGTGGAATTTGACCCTTTCGAGGTCTGTGGGGGGAGAACGGGCATACGTTGGACATGTGTCATATAAGGGTGCATTTTCATGCAGTCGCTAGTCGCTCGTTTTCAGCGACAAATGAGGTCACGTAGTACGATCTTGAATTTTCCGCCACGTTAAGAATTGTAGCGATAAAGCTAAATTTTGTTTAGCTTTATCGCTACAATTACCATAATCGCTACATAGTACCAGCGTCAACGTAATTCGAACAATCGAAAGAGTATGAAGAAAGTGTCGGGAACACAGCTTCAAAAAATACATATTCTCGTCGCAGTTTACATATATAATGGATGGACCCAAAATCTTTTCTTTTTATATCGCTTTTGTTTATTACGAATAGCAATATGATTAAGTAAAAGCATGGTTATAACCCTATTTCGTCGAAGCCTATTAATTTGCGTTTGCCGGATAATTTTTTGACGCTCATAAATTTATAAATTTATTTTTCACCATTGTATACCTATACCTTTATAATATAGTGGTTATGTCGATACATCGACTTTCGATGCACACAGTGGCAGACTAACGGGGGGCGGAAGGGGCGGTCCGCTGTCCTTTGGTTCCAGGGGGGCCTCCAAATGTCGACAAGTTCTTTTGATCAAATCTTAAACAAGGCTAAAAAATATGCTCAGTACCTACTTAAGTAAGAGGCAGTTTGAAGTTGGAGGCCCCGTAGATACAAATAAATACCGGTGATTTATAATTTCTAAATTAAAATTACTTCTACTGCTACCGTTACCCTGTACTTCGCTTAATACTTCTTGATCATTTGTGTCTCAGTTTTATCATGCGAGAGAAGTTTTTCCAAACTTAAACTATTGTCACATAAATGCCAGGGTCAATGAATGGAACTATTGTTATTTTTTTGTTTTTATTCGTTGTTCTGTGATCTATCATTTTGACAACTTAGAAATGTCAGGATTTTACTAGATGTTTCTTGATGTCAGTCTGGAATTATAGTTTTTGGGTATATAAGTAGGCCAAACACCCCTGACAGTTGTTAAGGAGTTGTTTATGTAGTTGTTTATGAGCTGTTGAACTGTAAAGATCACGAGAAATAAAAGTGTTTGAAGTTATTGTGGAATTAATTGAAGAACCCACGAGAAATACGTAACAATTGGTGTCAGAAGCGGAATTTAGAAGACAAATAAGTGGATTCTGAGAAAATTTATGCCAGTTACTACCCGATCTAAGACAGAAATGGAAGGATTGAGCGACGTGTTGGAGATGTTGAAGGTAATGCAGGAAGTTATTACACAGCAACTGGAAGGTATGAAAAATGCACAAGAAGAGGTGAAAATGGATATGGGTAAGCGACTTGATGACATAAAGAGTGCCCAAGAGAATATTTCAAGACAGTTAGATAACATGAAGGTAGAGGTAAATGAAGTTGTGGATAAACTAAAAAGTGAAATGGAACACGAAGCTGGAAGCCATACAGGAGAACATGGAAGAATATGTAGCAGAAACGATTGTGAAGGTAAATTTGGATGGCGATGACAGCAACGATGATGTGGACCTGATAGAACCCGACACAAAAAGTGACGATTTGGCCAAGAGAGGAGTCAGCGACGGTAGCAGAGGTGTTGGTGGAGAATTTCGTCTGCAGATTTGGGGTCATACTTGTGTGTCATACTTTTCGAAATTTCGATTTTAAACTTTCAATCCTCAAAATAAAGGGTGAAAACTACCTCCAATAATTTTAAAAATATTTTATCGTATTCTACGCAAAAAACGCATCGAAAACCATTGCAACCTTCTTTTTAATTTTTTTTCATTTTCTTACCGAGAAAGATTGAAATTTTAGAGCCGAAACGAAAATTTGTATTTTCTCACCCTCACTATCCCTCTCCTTGTGGCTCAAAAAAATCTAAAATTTTAGGGAAGTCAGTTTTTTAGCAAGCATTATCGATTGTGATATGTTTCAAACGAAATTTTTTTTGACCTCACTTAGTTGGCGTGAAATGCCCCATATACAATGTAACTAATAACAGTACTGTAGGTAGTTGTAGATAAAAACATGGGTGATGTATAGGGTATATGTAACCGTATTTTTTAAGCGCCTTGTAAATCATGTACGCGTATATTTTTTGCCTGTGACTCTCCCGTGGTGAGATCGATGGAAGCCTATATGCAATTTATCCATACAGCGTAGCGAACGTTCCGTTGATCAATTAGTACTAACCCTACGCTCGACGGACGAACAGCAGAGCGCCTAGTTTATGTGTCGTGAGTGATTAACTAATAAACGTGTATACGTACGTATTTTGCTCCGTGTACGTATTTATTTTATAACTTGTGTTGTGTATTTCCATATTATCTGATTTTGTGTGGATTGTTGCAATAATGGCACAGTCGTTACCATTTGTGAATAGACTGAAACAGATGATTGAATATTGCGAGGATTTTACAATACACGGATCACATATTTTATTTATTTCTTGCAATCGTCGATATATATTTCGTAGACGCCGAGAGTGTGAAAGACAGTTAGATTCGATTATCCATCAACAAAATATTACTGGTCCTGTTAGAAAACAGGAATTTTAGTTTGATATCTGTATAATGTTTTGCGTATGTAGCCTTTCGTGAAGCGTGGTCGACAATATTCACTTTAGACGTTTTTTGCCAAATATGTATCTGATTTTCCATTGTCTACTAGTGATACGTTGCGTAAAATATATTTACAGAAAATATATCAACGTGTCATGGGCAATATAAAAGGAGACATACGCAATACATTTCTGTGGTTGGGAGTGGACGAAACAACAAATTTTTACGATAATAAGGTGGTTAATGTTGTGATCCGAATTTTAGGTGTTACAGATATTCCGTCCCCGATATTGATAGATTGTAAACGGATTTTGCGAACGACGGCTAAAAGTATATAATAATAATATACTGATGTTAGTGACAACAAACAATTGTTAGTGATACAAACAACTGTGCGAAATTCGTGAAATATGATCTATTTCAAGGTTGCATCTTTAACTTTAGTGTGAAACGACCATTTACCTTCTACAACCATATATACAGACCAAAACGCTCACGTTTATCGAGAAGAAATGCAGAAAGACTGCTGTCTGTAGCGACGTACGTCGAAGCTATGAAGAGAGTAGATGTTTCTGAATGACACAAGCGATAGGTATGTACATTATTAACACATTTTTACTCGTCTTTTTGGTCTCTCATACGTCCTTCCGTCAATGACATGACGGATTACAAGTCCGACCCTACGTTGTAGCACACTTTCCGGACCCTAGTGATATACTACGTTTATCAAATTTTGGTTTTATGTGAACCGCTTTATGTTATATTGTTTTATGTATTATGTTTGAGATAATAAAGGTGATAGGTGAGGAAGTCTTTTAATTTTTCCACACAATTATTTTATTTTCAGTCACATTTTTAGTAGGTTTAGTAGGTATCATCGTTAATGTTGAAAGACAGATTTTGTAAACATATTTAAAAATTAGATAGCACTTGGCTCTGCTTGGATAACACACAAAATTATTAAACTGTGAATAAAAATGGCGCCAGGTGTTGCACTGTGTGTTGAACAAGCATTTTTAATACAAAACTACATTTGCTACCAAACTATTCAGTTTGCTTCCTCGTTAATTATCCTCGGTTACACATTCCAATACTAAGAGTAAAATGCTTTTCCTTCATCACGGATATATCCGATTGGAACTTATTGGAAGCTTTATCTTTTATACAAACTAGTTCACCTTTTACTAGCCAAAAAGAAGAATTTACAAATCTGTCAATAAATTCTAATGCCTTTCTTCCAAATTATAAGTTAAATGACGATACTAAATTATTGTGAAGTTTGCTTTCATTGACCCCACACTCTTTTTACATATTTTTGAAATAGTTTTTAGAGTTTTTGAAGAGTTTATAACCTCACGATATATCATTCTTATGTACAGTGAGTGCAAGAAGGGGAACATTGCCGGAATAATTCTCTTTTTCAGCCGAAGATTTGTCGCGATCAACCGATAGTATACGTAAAACAAGTGAAATGTGTTTCTGTTTCCGTTCAAGATAAGCGTATATATAAAATAAATTAAATGACTATATTTAAGGATAAATTCGAATGAAATTTGAATTATTACCATCTTCAACTAAGCGATTCAATTTTTCTAAGTTTGATGCTGTCTACTAAATTGGTGTGGGGTGCCCCAACTCACTTTCACCTTTTAACAACTCAAGCAACTCTCTAGGCTACACCCACACCGACTCCTACACACCCCCCTCTGGTTCCGCCCCTGTAGAAGGTTGCGTGAGATGTCGTTTTGTCTCGAATTCATGTCATGGCATTACTTGAAGGCTCTCGAAGTTGGCGGAATACACTGCGGATGGCCGATTGAGCGCCAAAAGGCATATTCAAACTCGAACCCACCCCCTGAAAATTTGCCGCCCTACGGGGTTGTAAGCAAGTCCAGAGTCGCCCGTCTCCCTCAAATTCTCTTTTGCGTCCTATCACCCTCTTTTTTTGACCACCTCTATAAAATGTTTGAGTGGATGAAAATTCCTGAAATAGGGCTTGTTGGGTAGGCGGAACCTTCCTTTGCACTTGTGTGAATCTACAATCGCCAAATTCGCGAGAGGTGCTTGGTACGCACGATAAGTGTTCACTGTGATTTGGGCTCACGAACCCTCGACTGAGCTAGCACCTACGAGGCTACTCAAACAGCACCTTTTTCCACTAACTTAAAGAGCGAGAGCAAGTTTGTGTGGCCACCTCGCAGGCGCTAAACTAGTAAAGGCTTCATGAGCCCAAGTCACAGTGAACACTTGCTGCGCGTACCAAGCGTGCAAAAGAAGATTCCGCCTACCCAACGAATATTTTTTCAGGAATTTTCATCCACTCAAAAATTTTTTGGAGGAAGTCAAAAAAAGAGGGCAATGGGACGTAGTAGAGGATTTGAAGGAGATAATCGATTCAAGGTGATCCGAATAGGGTTAAAGTATCTTCAGGAAGACATTCAGAGGCACCCCACACATCAAAAATTGCTTACAAACCCTCAGCGCGGCAAATTTTCAAGGGGGTTGGTTTTGGAGATGGAATATCACTTTTGGCGCTCAATCGGCTGTTCACAATAGGTTCTGTCAACTTCAAGAGCTTTCAAGTAATGTCATGACATGAATTATGAACAAATAGACATCCCACGCAACCTTCTGCAGGGGCGGAACCTGAGGGGGTGGGTAGGGGGTAGGAGTAGGGGTGGCTTGGATGGGTTCTTGGGTTTGTCAAAGGGTGAAAGCGAGTTGTGGACCCCACACCAATTTATTAGGTAGCATTAGTATTAATGGGTTCGCCCAACAGAGGTCAAACCACGCAAAACATTGCGTAAATGCAAAAGGTTGGCTTAGGGGGTCTGGAAATGGGTTGAAGAGATGGGAAAGCGACCAAATACACAGAAGATCTTGTAATGTGTCAATTAAAAAAAATCAACATTAGTCACTAATTTCAACAATATAAATAACTGTTATGTTTCTATAGCAGATCACACTAAAACCAGTTTCTAAACGCAGCTTAACAAAAAACCAAAATTAGAGCACCCAAAAGTCAAAGTAGACAGCCATTTATACAGTATAGCTACAAAGCGAGATGTGTAGGAAAGTCACAAAAAAGTATTTAGTATGTAGCTTCTCCATATATCTTTTCCATCTTCAACCATTAAGAAACAAAGGGTTAATCAAAAAACGCAAAAAAAAAATGGAAAAAACGTTCTCCTAGTGGCAACCAAATTTTACGATGGCTCTAAATGGACTTTTTAGGGTTGTTATGACATACTCACCTAAGGATAATAGGTTCCACCCCACGACAACACGTGACCAAAATTTTATTACATAGTGTTATTAAATAGGCACTTCATTTTGACCAGCATATTGACAACAATTTGACCAGCATATTGACATAGCCTCATGCACTACTACGATAATTTCTGGATATCGGGAGACAAGACGGTTAACCCCGGTTCCCCCTATTTGCAGCGCTAAGCTGATTTACTAGCCCGCAGGCGAAATGCGTTCTGTAAATAGGCAAGCAAGCACTTGATGAGACTTAACCGTGCTTGTATTTCAACCGGGACATCGCTGGATTTCAGCCGGAGATTTAGTTCGTACGTAATTTCGAATGGACCGCTTTGTGCCCGCAATAAATTTATCGGTGGTGCAACATAAAACGTGTTTAGGTTGTTTTATTCTCCAAAGGGCCTGGAACGAATAAAAATGCGGTGCTATTGAGGTGGCTCGATTTTAAAAGGATAAAATAAGGAATTTAAATAAAAATTAAATGCCTTAACGGCGCATTTTCAGGAGTTCGAGACATATTAAATTTTAGAATTGTTCAGGTCTCATATTTTCATGAAAATAAAAAGAGGTACATATTTCATTAAAAGGATAAAGGATCTGTATTCAACAGGTCATGAACAGTGGCAAGACATTTTTAATTACTCTGATTCAAAAACTGGACGTTTTCCACGAAACACCGAACTACTATAATTTTCTCGACACGCGTTTCGCCAATTAAGTTGGCATCTTCAGGAGAAGATTAAAACTAAATTCTAACATTCACGCTTGCACTATTTATACGGTTGCCGCGGTTCACTGAACCGTAACTGTTTTTGTTTATCAGAGCAAACAGGGGACTGGTGGGTATCTGATCATTGTCCTTATTCATACTACTGTTACACTTAATGATTTCTAAACTTTCAAAAGCATCCAACTGTGTACTGTTTGTTATATTTCTAATTAATTTTAAATTATTTATGTCTATCCTATGGTTGTTGTCAAAAGCATGTTGGGCAACACAAGATTTTTCCATTCTACCATATTTCAAATGAGCCATGTGTTCTTTAAATCTAGTCAAAATAGATCTTTTTGTTTCCCAATATACTTTTGATCACAGTCTTTATAACTTATTTCGTATAAGTATTCCTCACTTTTCGTTATTGTCGATTTTGTCTTTGGGATTACCCCAAAAAAAGCGTCTGTAGTTCATTTTTAGAATTATAAACCAAATTAATATTAATATTTTTAAAAATTTTATCTAGTCCGCGGGTGGTGTGAATCGTTGAGAATTCCCAACGATTCACACCACCCTTTTCACTAAGAGTCGCGGTTTCTACGCTGAAGGTTCCAGTACCTACTCCAGGTCTCTGATTCAACCCAATTTGATATACGACTTTGGTAACAATTATGGTCAAAGAATACAAATTTTTAATTTTAGATAATTTAATTTAATAACTTTTTTTAATAATTTTAGATAATTTAAGTTAAGTGACTGTTTCCTAATTGTAAATTTAAAGCGTATTAAATTGTTTAAATGGAATAACGCAACGGGAGATGGTGACGATTTATGATAGCATTTTTCCCATAGAATGCAATGGTGGATTCTGTTTCACAATGAACATTGTTCTATATTGATATTGTTGTCCAAAAACAGAGGTGGTACTGAAATATTTTTTTCTAATGCCTACGTGAGAGCAACAGCCTACCAAGCGCTGGTCTACCTTATACCCACATTTCTGACCTATTATAGCATATCTACCTTATTTCGATCTATGTACAATGAATTAAGGGACAAAATACTTCTGTAAAGCATAATTGAAAGAAAATATTTTAATACAAGCACAGTTTTTGGACAACTATTTCATTACAGAATCTGAAGAAAATCTAAAAAAGTCGAAGTTGGATGATGAAACAACACAAGAAATATACAGAGTATAACGAGCCATAAAAAAAAATCATCATCAAAGTTGGCCGAACCAAAAAAGACGTATTTCTATTCTTGAATCTTAAATTTATAGGCCTCGTAATTGTCAATGCTGTTACATTATGTGACAGCCATTACTTATTTTATAATTTTAACAGCCACTTGTCAAAAGTTTGACAAGAACAAAGTTTCTCTTTGAGCTCAACATGACCGCTATTTCCATCTTTCTCGTTCATAACCAGATTTGGTGACGTTTTTTTTTTGGGATGGCTCTTTATCTTAATAAATAAAACAAAGTCGTGTTAGTTACACCATTTATAACTCAAGAACAGCTGGACTGGTTTTTTTGATCTTTGATCTGTTGGATTCGTTTCCGCCCCGAATAGCAGAATAAATATTAAAATATCGAAAAAAATTCACGAAAAAAAATTATACAGAAAATTACTTTTTAATTGATGTCCACTGCAAATCAGTGATCGTGTAACTTTTGAACGACTTGACCGATTGAGGTGGTATTTACTTGAACTGTCGAGACAATGGTTCATAGCTATGTTAAGATTCGATAAGTAGCGCCATAGTCATAAAATTCATTAAATTCGATATTAAGAGGGCCGGACAACGTCTGCCGGGACAACTAGTTATACATACATATTACTTGCGGAAAAACATCAATAACGCAAGCTTGTCACTCAGATGCACTTACATATTATGTCGTTTCCTGGTAATTCTTCGATCTTTGATCTCATTTGGCATCGAATCCATTCGTCACTTCTCCAATGGCACACGCACTTTTGCAGTAGCGTAGGTCAGGAGTTAGAAGCCAATATTAATTCGGTGACCGTCAAATAGTCTATTTGAAAATTTGAAAAATTATTTTCTCAAAACCGGTGCCACCTTTTACTAAGCCAGTTTGTTTTCATACAGTGCAATTTGTCGCACTCTACCTCCACGTATTTTTTTTTTCAACTTCGAAAACATCCTGTGTATTAAAATAGCCGATCCAAACATAATTTAATTTGCAAATGCGTAATATATAATCCAACTACCAACCCATTTTCGGTTATCAACTTCAATTTTTACATTTCGACATGCTATTCGATTGCAGCTACTTCAGCCAATAAGATTCGTCTAATTTTTATTCAGAGTCCGTCCCAAATTCTCCAGCCTACTTTGTATGCCAACTGTATTTACCGTTGGTTAGGGTATTGCGCGCAAAAAAACAGTACAGTAAATAATAACCGGGTGTAAGGAGAACCCGTGTCGCTGAGGGCGAGCAGAACAGACGAAGGGCGATAATTTTCGAACGCGCCTTAATTTTTTTAATTAACCTCCTTGATTTGCAATTATAATGCCGTCCTTCTGGAATATAGGTCAGTGTGGGAGACACGCCGAGATCGATTAAAGCATAATGTCAAGACAAGGGAAATTGTATTTTGTTACCAACAAAATTTATTATACAGTTAGCGCATAAAATTAGCAGCAATCTAAAGTATGGCAAATTAAATAATCCTTGCATTATAATAATTCAATTTTCCCTATAATAACATTCAATTTCCCTATAATACTGGCAGAAACGCGCAAAAATGTATTGTAAACAGCGGAGGTTGTACAACACTACCAGCTGACACGGGACTGCTATAATCAAACAAATCGTACAACTGATTTCTCGTCGTCGGTAAATTAAGCAACCCCCATCGCATGCTACACGAGTTGCCTATCTGTCTCATCGCCGTATGCCAGCTTTAGTTATTAACTATTGAACTGAGGGTATCAGTTCAATAGTGTAATGAATAGAATAGAGACTATAGTCTAATGAATACAATAGAAACGTGTGTAGGTTCATTTTTTGTTTCAATACGGTAAGGGCTCCTTATACTAATATACAGTGTGGCTATACTAATATTCAGAATCACAATATCTCTGTAATTTGTTTAGTTATCAAAGTTTGACCTTCAGAATGCAATATGACCTTCAAATAACCCTGAAGACCAGTGTCAAGGTCAAGTTAAATGTCATGACTAAGTTCGCCTCTCAAAACCCAACAATTTTCCCGATTTCTGGTCACCAATTACCATTTTTAATTTTGCTTTTGTGTCTAACCACCATAAAATATTCTCATTTAGATGTACTCACCAGTATTTTGTTATCCTTAGACAAGTAGAAAATGCCTTACCTGAAACAAACACAGACACATGTTTAATACTAAATAGGTTTTCAGGCACATGTTTAATACTAAATAGGTATGTTACAATAAAATTGAAAGTCTTAATAAAACCCAAATAATATACAGGGTGAGTTCGCGAGAATTGTCACCCCTCGTTTCTCCATTATTTTTAGAACTACCAAAAAAATTATGGGGGTAACTTATTTTTTTCTGAAACTTCAGAGTATGCTGTCAGAAAAACTTTATATATTTTACATATAAAAATATATTAAATAATATACTTGACAATGTGATCTAATTTATAATAAGCCGTGAATAGTTACTTTATTGTCAAAAATCAAGTGGGCCACTTTTTAACTTTGCCCCGTATCTTTTGTTTATATTCTAATATTCTCAATGTTGACGTATTATTAGGGCGAATTGTTGAGCGTTATAAAAAAAGTTATTGACAAAACGAAAAAAAAGTAGCCTAGGTTGGACCATTGCAGTCTAGGTTGGGCCACTAGTGAATATTGACCAAATATGTACTAAAATAATTTTTAATGAACAAATATAATGCTTTTTATTGTTTTTCATTCAATTCTACATAATTTTGATGTGACAACCCTGACGACATTCCCCTACTATATTGGTATTGGTTCGTTTTTTACTTATGTGAATGAAACACATGTTTTCAGGGCTTTTTGTTATTTGTTTAACATATTTTTAAGCGATGATTAGTAGTACCTATTGATTAATATTTATCAGTTTTGCGATATTTTTATTTTATCAGGATAGATAATAATGTAAACCAGTGATAAGTGATGCCCCCAAAAATTGACAATCAATTTAAATTTTTCTTTTATAGCTACCTTAAATAATCATTTGAAGTATTGCACCTCAAATTATAACACTTATAGCTACTGACTGCTTACTACAAATTACATCATAGTGTCGAATATATAATTTTATACGGGGTGTTCAGGGGTATACGAGGTCAAAATTCACAACAATGATTTTAAAGGAATATTTTTGAGGTCAGACTTTTTTCTTATAAACATATTTATGTCAATATGACATCTGATATATCGTTGTAATCACAAGAACAATCAGAATTCAACAAATAAAAAAAATACAAGGTGTTCCATAAGAAAAGTTTATTAAACAGCTGCTACATTTCTGTTTCAATTGTTTTTCTGAGACGATATTCTGAAATTCCAGAAAAAAATAAATTAGAGTTTTAGTTTTCTGTAGCTCTAAAGATACCTGAGAAATGTCAAGGACAATTTTACTATCTGAGTGGAAATTCTCACGAACTCACCCTGTCAACATATACAACAACAATTCTTACCAAAAATACTTTTTCGAAGATCTAGATAATGGGAATGTTACCCTTATACTGCATACATTTCTATAAAAATAAGGAGGCACTCACTATATCCATCCATAGGAATCTCAAAAAAAAATTCCATACGAAATTTAAAAAAAAAAAACAAAATCTGACATTTTTGACAATATATTCGTTATTGACGTGAGGAGAAGCAATATATCTAAACAATATTGTTTGTTCTCTTTCCTGGGTCCTAAATCACAAACGTTTTCCCTCAATATATCTTAGGGAATATCTGTAGCCAAAAACTACGAGTGTAATAATTCTAACTCGAAGACGAGTAATTCTAACTTTATGAAAAGCAAAATCGTTCCAACGAATTATAAAAAGAAAAGTTGTGAAAAACTATTTCGAAACCTTTATAAAAACAAATTCCTCTACTGTCTGCCAAAAAAACGACATAGCCAAAAACCTTTTTTAACCCATTAATTGCCGGACTGGTCCATTTAAACCGCGCGTGTAAACCGATTCGGTAATTTTTTTTCCTAGGTTAGTCCAACCTTCGTTGACATTCGTGTGAAGTTTGAACGGGATATGTCAATTAGTGTGTGTTTGGCAGCCATTTGTTTACGACGCGAAAAGTTTGTCTGGCGAATTTTTATTATGGAAAAAAAAAATGAACAATGATATTGCTTGAAATTTTGCATTTTCAATAGAATTACGGCTACGGAATCATTGAAAATGTTGCAAAAGTGTTTTGGGGAGTCTTCTCTATCGACAACGCAAGTATTTGAGTGGCATAAAGCATTCGGTGAGAGTCGTGAGGTCGTAAAAAAACTTGCCTCATGCGAGTCGTCCATCTACTACTGTTAACGACGATAACATGGAAAAAGTGAAAGAAATTGTGCTCGAAAATCGTCGTGTTGACATTAGAGATACAGCAGAGGCTCTCAACATCTCTTATGGATCAAATCACCACATTTTGGTTGATGTTTTGGGTATGAAGCCAGAGAAGAGCCGAAACCGAAAAAACAAAAAAACGCGTCAAAGTCGGTCGAAAATCCAAGTGATGCTCGTCGTGGTGTGGTTCACCATGAATTCATTCCAAAGGGTCAAACGGTCAATAAGGAATAAGGAACTTGGTCGTTTTGAGGCGTCTACGTAAGCAATTCGTCGCAAACGGCCGGATTTGTGGGCAGACAATTCATGGATTTTTCACCACGATAATGCGCCATCACATTCCAGCCTGATTGTGAATTGTTGGCCAAATATGAAACAAAAGTCATCACTCAGCCACCGTATTCGCCAGATTTGGCTCCCTGTGACTTTTTACTGTTCCCTAAACTCAAATATCCGCTCCGCATAAAAAGTAATCCGCTGAAGGAACTAAAGGCCATCCCTTCCGAGGCCTATAACAAGTGTATGGAAAATTAGATTAACCGTTGGCAGTTGGCATGCTTGTATTGGCTTAAAAGGAGCCTATTTCGAAGGATATGATAAAAATGTAGTTTTTTTTTAATGGTCCGAGTCAAATTTGATCAGAGATAGTAAAATTGGCCTGCCTAATAAATTCATTCGGCTGACTTAGAGTTTCCGCCTAATTGTCATTCAAGCGGCAAATCTAAATACTTCCCGTTTCGTTGGAGTTCTATAAATTACATGAGCCGTTGCATTTAAATCAGCCCAGTGTATGTTTCCAATTCCTTCGCAGCGAATGATAATGGAATCCGGGGGAGTGCCGAGTCGTCTGAGAAGTTTCACGTTTTTTTTTTGCTTTTTTTGTTGTTTCACGTTTCTCATTCATATGAATGTACTTTTGTAAATCATTCTATGTTAGCACGCCCTTTTTTCCTTCTAGTCTGTTGGCTTTTTTTAATGTGTAAGAACTGCAACTGTTTTTTATGAAAGTAAAGCATTTATGGAATTTTAACCAGTGTTGGGCAAAATGTAGCTTCCACTACAGCTACAAAACTACAGCTACTGTAGTTGGGATGTAGTTGCAACTACAGCTACACTAAGTAGTTTGAAGTTGTTCACCGCAGCTACTTCTGTGGAAGCTACCGTAGCAGTAGTTTGTAATAACAGCTACAGCTAGTAGTTGTGAAAAATGTAGTTGCGGCGAACAGCTACAGCTAGTAGCTGGAAAAATGTCAAATAAGAGATAAAAGTAGCTGTAGTTGTCGGTTGATCGGTAGTTACAGCACTAATTTCACAAAGCAATTTCAGTGTGAATATACTCCGGGAGAATTAGCTTAAAAGCATGCCTGTTTCCAGAATCGGGACTATGTCGTATATTATTGGCTTAAAATTAAGTAAAAATTACATAGAACAACACCCTAAATTTGTGTATTCGGAAAGGTCCAGCGTGTTTTGTTATTAACAATTTTAGAAGAAAAAACGCACTTTTTTTCGTTTTTTGCTTGTATCTCCGAAAAATGCGTCTAATCGACTTGAGGTATACTTGTCGATTTTGTTCCTGAGGAAATTTGCCATCGGGATAGGCTTTTCCGCTGGTACATATTTTTTTTTATTGCAAAATTAGCGTGGAAAAAAAAGTGCAAAATCTTCAATATTAAATAAAACAAACAGATTTCACTTCAAACGGATGAGACTACAGGAAAAGATAGCTGTTGGGGTGCTCAACAAACGCTCGCAATCCGGACGCCCAAGTTCAAAATGGCGGCCCATTGCAAAATTATAAAGTTGAAAACGCGAGCGCGTATAACTTCCGCATATATCGAGATATCTGCGCGAACAAATTTTTAAACGTTCAAAATTATATTTTCAAATGTTGTAAAACATTTGAAACTACATAAGTAATTCACTAATAATCACTAATTCGATAACTCTCCAAACACTCATAACTAGTTCGATAACTCTCTTAACAGAACTATATATATAGTTTGTTTGTTAATACATATGGTTTCAACATTTTTCGGTGATTCGAGTAAGTAAATCATGAGTAGCTGTAGCTGTTTGCTTATAGCTACAACTACAGCTACTAGCTGTAGCTGTTCGCCGCAACTACATTTTTCACAACTACTAGCTGCAGCTGTTATTTCAAACTACAGCTACTGTAGCTTCCATTAAAGTAGTTGCAGCAAGCAGCTACAGCTAGTAGTTGTAGTTGTTGTTTGCAACTACTCAAGATGTAATTGTCATTGAGTAGCTGTCATTGTAGTTAGCTACTGCCCAACACTGAATTTTTAACTCTAGAACGCTAAACATATTTCTAACAGTACTTATGACTAAACATTCATTTACGAGTCTTAAAATTTTCCATAATGTTATCATTTTTTTTATTTTTTTTTTATTTGATATCAAAACAATACAAACTAAATATCACTAAGTGCATGCTTTACAATATCACCTCGGTGTTCGTTACAAAATGGCTTATTACAGTTTGAACAAAAGTGGGTGGTCATGCGTCTTTTTCTCGAAGGGCAACTCGCACAAATCGTCCTCTTGGGTTTATCAGGCGCTGTTTTCTTTTCTAGTGCATCCTGTTCATCTTCTGGAACTGCCTGATCTAGTATGTTGCCAATATTTTCACGGAGTGAGTGCTGCAAGTGGGTATTTTAATTCTTTCTTTTAGCCATGGTGTCACCAAACACATACAATTCTAACATGTATGACTTTCTAGAGCTTAGTTTTTGGCCACGTTTTGCTTTATGGACATTATACAAAGTATAACTATTTTTACAACTAATATTAAGGCCCACCGCAGACGACCGACCATCGGTCACCTACAATTTTGTCTGTATGAATGCAACGTATACGTTTAAATGAGACACCGCAGACGACAGACTAAAAAGACGGCCCGACTAAAAAGTTGGATTGGTCTGCGCTGTCTTCCTTCAAAATAGTCGGTGACCGACTGTCTGTCGTGTGCGGTGGGTCTTAGCATGCCGTAGAAAAGGCATAGGCAAAATCAATTAGTCTCCAATATTCTCAATTTCTGCTTGAGTTAGTGGTCTAGTAGCTTCCCAATGTTGAGACCTACTCTTTATTATAAGATTCCAAATAGAACAAGTTAGATCTGTTCACTACTTATCTGAAAAATATAGTTTTTTTTTTGTTCTGTGCAATATTAGAAAGTTACGTTAATACTAACCTTTCATAAAATTTACGACAATCGTCTTATAACTGATTATACGTCACGCTAAAATACGAGCTAACACCATCGAACTATTCAGCATTACTACCTAAGAGAATAAATAGACGCTCAGCTCGATACTTATCGAATCCGCTCGATGATAGCCGAAAATGAAACTCGGCGTCGTAAAATTTACGAAGCTTAGCGTTCTAGGGTTAAAGACTTTTGAAATACATTGCTGGAAATGTGAAATGACTCATCAAAATCTTAGATTCAGAATGGAATAAATTATTCGGTATTTTTGAAGGATCTTTTTTTTTCTATAACTGGAGCCTCTTGGACGTTCAAACGTCTTCCAAATGAAATTTCGTACAAGGTAAAATATGATGACTAGGCTTCAGAATGTTTGCGTGCCCGCATGTAAAACTCCATAATATTCTCCCGCATTCCCGCGACGACTGGAATATGGATAGCGTACTAGTGCGCATACGCGGCATTACTCGAGCTCTGGAGAGTTTTAGGGAAGGGCTCAATTAATGCCGTACGTAGCACGGGAATGAAATACATGCGTATATAATGTACATGGCGCTTAAAAAATACGGTTTATACTTTCACTATCATAGAGTTCTATAGTGCCGAGCCCTGCGTTGCCGGACACATTTGCGGACCCTAATTGACATATTTTTTCCTAAAATTTTGAATGTTGACTGAATTAAACAACAAAGTCTGGTTTGTCAAGTTTTGTGAGACCTGTTCTAGTTTCCACGTCATCTGTTATACAATGTTTGTGCTAATCATAAAGCACATTTATCACAAGACATTATACAGGGTGTCTACGAACACAGGATACACCCAATAACTTTTGAACGGAAACAGATATTCGTTTCGTATTTTTACTTGTTATAAGTGGTTCGAAAATTGGAATCTTTTAGCACTTTTTCAACTGAATCTGAGATATAAATAGGAACTTTGGATTTTTAAATGGTCACCCTGTATATTTCTCTAATATTTTAATTTGCAAGTTGTTCTAAGTAAAAAGACATCAAAACTGATAGTTTTATTAGATTTTTCCAAAATGTCTCTAAATCTAGAGTTCTGTGAAAAAAAGCAGTAACAGTCATGGAATGCCGTTGCAAGCTGCATAAACCTTAATCTCTGTGTGACTTCTTTTTGATTTTTTTGCATATTAAGTTTTTTTTAAGTGAGTTATTTATTGTTTGTTATTTTTAAGTAGTAGTTTTGTGTTAGGATAGTCAACTTGTAATTAAAACGATTTTTGTACCAACAAAATAAAGTTTAATAAACAAACAATAGAAAAACAATTGGTGAATTTTTTTTTTTGGAAATTGGAAAATAATCCAACCAGTACTTTTTTATCAATTAAGAATATCAATAATCTTCAAAACCAACAATACCTACGAATATTATTAGCACACTATGCATTGCAATGGCAGACTTTATACTGCTCTGAAGCGTTTTAACTGTTTTCAGTTACGGGACCGAATCAAAAACTTCGAAAATATAAAACTTTTTGTATACCAAAATGTTTCGCTCAAAATCGGCATATAGACGTCATTTGTCAATAGGAACAGAGGAATAATTTCTTAGTCACATTTTTTCGAAATATTAAAAATCTAGGCAATTTTCTAAAAATGTTTTTGGAAAATCACAAATTTGACATTTGCAAGATGTTAGCTGTCAACTTTGGATTGGTGCATGTTAAGTTATTTTGGAAACAGAAGTGATTGTCATCAAAAGTTTTTATCAAACTCTAATATTAAAAAAATCCCATATGGTTCGAACTTTATGGCGGACAGGCGGACACTTATCATTTAATTCACTTTCTTCAAATGGGCATACCCCAGTTACATTGAGTTTTGAAAATCTTGAAAATACGTCGTTTCAATGATACCAAACTTAATAGGGTAATTAATCTTACACAATAGTTATTGTACGCAACCAGTGTATAAAGTGACTATTTATGTGAATTTGTGACGAGTGTGAGTCGTAGGCGAGTTCTAAAAAAATACGTCAAAAGGGTGTTTATGCACGAGTTGTATATAATATTTTTTCAACAACCGAATATTTTACTTAAAAAAATGGCATTCAGTTTTGGTCAATTGGTCTAGTAATGGCATTCAGTTTAGTTTAGTTTCAAATTCATGTAGCACTTGCAGCATTTGGCTGCATAAAAAGTTGTATTAGGTACTGTTATTGAGAACATGTTACCTGTGTTTTGTAAGGAGTAAATGTGTACGAACATACAATTAGATCTCCCCCTCGACGAGTATATTGTAACATGTGGGTTCCAGGGGCGCGCGGAACTAACCGCGCGGCCGCGGATTCCTTTGCTACTTTCAGATTTACCGAGCGGCCTTGTTTAAATCTGCACACTTATATTATGTGTATTCGTTGATTAATTCGTCCAAGAGAAACATTAGCTTACCTGATAATGCCTTAATTAGTCGACTGTAGGTGTTAGGTCCCCTTTGGTAGTCCGACGCGAAATAAAACACATACGTACACATATGTAGGGGAGTTTAATTTAACCGAAACAAACTGTAACAATTGCCGTTAACCAATCCCCGGTCACACGTCTTATTTCCGATAATATCTAATTAATTCTTGAAGGCGCTTTGATCAACACATACAAATAGAATATCCCTGTACAAATACAATAATAATAGCAAACTTCAAGGACTAATCAGAGCCAACACGACAACGTAAGAACTCATGGAGCGGAAGAAAAGAACTCCACCTGCGCATCACCTCGGGTCGGTGATCTGTATCTCTATCTGTATCTGATTCCGTCTGTCCATGCTCAATGACCTCCCGCACTGATGTTCTGGATCCCTATGTTGATCACCTCGCTGGCGCCTCGCTGAATTGATGGGGCTTCTCGCGTGGAATCCCTTGCTATGGCTTGCCCCTCTTTGCATCCAAGATAGCATTTCCTCGCATTTTTCAGCAACTTTTAAGCAGTCCTCTAAATTGATAAGTTCTCCAACGCGTAGAATCTCATTGGCTAACTTTTCTTCCAAACCCTCTATGAACTGGTCCACCAAAAAGAGAATTTCAGCGACAGATCTTCTTCGCCGACGTCAGGGAACTCCGTGGAAATTTTATTACCGAGAATCCTTAGCCTATGTGCATACGCACCCAAGGGCTCCCTTGGACCCCGAATGCACCGTTCCAGTTCTTGTTTCCCTGCTCTTCACGAAAGCCTCCTCCTAAAACTCTGCGGAACCAATTCCTCATTCCCACCATGCTTGTTGGTCTTCCTTCTGACAAGAGGGCACCATAATATTTCCTCGCTTTACCCATGAGCTTCATTTCTGCTACCATTATAAACGAAAACGAATTAAATTAAAATACTCCCTAATTTGTACAGTAGTGTTTTATTTCGCGCCGGACTACCAAAGGGGACCTAACACCTACCAGTCGACTAATCAAGGCGTTATCAGCTAAGCTAATGTTTTCTCTTGGACGAATTAATCAACGAATCCACATAGTATAGGTGTGCAGATTTAAACAGGGCCGCTCGGTAAATCTGAAAAGTAACAAAAAGGAATCCGCGGCCGCACGCCCCTGGAACCCGCACCCTGTTACAATATTGTTAGAAACGAAGCCCAGGAGTTTCTCAAAACCCCCCCCCCCCCCCCCCATACAGTTCACCGCTCTACTGTCTTCAAGCGCCGAAGATCCCCATAACTCAAATCAAAGGAGTTACACCTCGGTAACTCAAAACAATGTACTATATATACAAAATAAAAACTGATGCACCTCATCAAACGCACTGTTAGTTTTATAACGCACTGACACCAGATTGTAATAACATTATTCAGCTTTTAAAAAATAATTGTGACTTGCATATGGATGGATTCTTTGTATTTGTTTATTGTCAACTAACTTATTTTTTCAATATTAAAAAGATTATTATTAGATATATAGAAATATATAGATCATTATCTATATATTTTAGTCGCACATAAACAAGCAAGTACAAAAAAAGAGCATGAAAAATTGGTAGTAAAAGTTAGTAAAGATGTTTTTTAATGCGATGAAAAAAAGTAGTAGAAAAAGGCACAATGAAGTTTTGTTATTTTTAAAAAATACATAAAAAATTTAAGATTTTTTTCCCAAACACTATTCGGTTACAAATAGTGCAGTGTAGTTTTTTGTACATAAATATCCTTATTATATGTTACGAATAACTCTTGCAATCAATGCTACTTTATTTGTAACCCTCTTGGTAAGATTCGTTAAAAGTTCATGTGTTATATAATATTTTAATTTTATATTTGAATCACCTTTCTAACAGCTGCTAAGGGTAGCAGTGGACTACTAGTGTCTCGTTATTTTGCAAAATAGCGTATTAAAGATGCTACTAACAGTTGGTAGCAGCTGTTTAACTGTTTTGGCATTTCGCAAACGAAAGTGTGACAAACACTTTGTTCATACAATTACAGTCTGCCAACAAATGTCGAGTAACACAACACAGCAACTTCAGAACTGCTGCCACCTGCATATACATAT
Organism: Aromia moschata; assembly: GCA_029963805.1. NCBI lineage: Eukaryota > Metazoa > Arthropoda > Insecta > Coleoptera > Cerambycidae > Aromia > Aromia moschata. The sequence continues at coordinate 803,727 of JAPWTK010000067.1, forward strand.
ATATAATTATATACGAATATATCAAGCTTGAAATAAAAAATTCTGTAAAATATTCCATTATAGTTTTTATTTCAATATAATTGAGTGCTGGTATCTACAAGGTAGGTACTGCACTCATTTAAGAGCGTATGTGATTTGCATCGGTTTTTATTTTGTGCAAAGATTGTTTCCTAAACAAATACGTTAGTTTATTATGCAAAGAATGGTGTTCTTTAAACCTCCGTCATAAAAACAAATGCCTCTACGTCCAAACTTCCTCCGCCTCATACAAATAAAACTGGTAGAATGTCAGTCCCGGTCGGCCCATTATTCATAAGTGTCTTATAAAAATCAGTATAAATAAATTTCGAGAGTTGAACAAGTTCGCGAAGATAGCCGGAAAAGTCGTTTGTGCCAAAAAACTTTACTGCCTGTCATATTTTAAAATCCATCGTTTCGGCGTGTAGAGGGAAAATTATGGTTCGATATCTCTGATATAATGCTTGTCGACAACATTTTCTGTTCGAAGCTAACCCTTTATTGATAAATTTACGACCCGTGCGTTGAAATTAAAGTGCAGCAATAGGCAAAAGAGAATATACAGGGTGAGTTTTTACTGCGCATTTGGTCTATAGAATAGTTGTTGCATAAAAAATGTTAAAATGGAATATGTGAGGATATTTCTTTTATGGTGTCAGTTAGTCATAGAGTACGTTTTTTACTTACTCGACTCTTATGTGATCCATATTTAACCATTTTAAATCATCACAAAATAATTGATTGCTACGATTTCTAAAATCTCTGAATGTTACAAATTTTACTTGTGTTTTAGGTTTATTATGACAAATGTTATACGATTTAATGCAATAATCAGAAATACCAAGTGAATCCGGGATGCTGACTGAGCTTATAAAATTTACGTCTGAGGTAGTAATCATAATATTAATTATATATTACGCGTTGGCTAACTCATTATTTGACATAAATTATAAGAAATCATTAAAGTAAGTTACTCCAGACGTATTAGGTTTCAAGATATTTATATTTAAATATTCCGCCAAAAAGATGTGATCAGAAGTAATAATTATTTGTGAAATAGTAACACCTAGAAAACCAAATGTTTGAATGATATTCGCTTTTGGAGGACGATAGAGAATGTCAAAACTTTTCTTTTTTATTTTTACCAAAAAAAAAATATATATAAATCAACATTTCTTCCAAAAACCCGCGCCTCCGCCTTTGCCTGCCCTATCAGCTCTACTAAAAGTATAGTTTGGTATAGCAATAATGTTATTTAGGGTTTAACCAGGTTTCCAACACAACAAATAAACTGCTCATCAAAATTAACGTAACACTTTTTAGATGAACGCCGTTTACGTTTTATCTGGGATAGACACCTGCGGTTGGTAAATTTCGGTGGCCTATAGGGTTGCACACCCCAAATACCAACCCCATGTCGAAATTTAAATTCACAAGATTCTGAGAATTCACAAACCTACAGCTATTCTCGCATACATTATGTCCTCCCAATTCTGAGTATTCGTGAGCTATCCCTCTACAGTTACGCTGGGTTTTGTTATCGGACCTCTATTGGGCGATTTCATTTACTACAATTGTGCCTAATAAATTAGGGTGTGGTGCCACAGTTCGCTTTCACCCTTTGGCAATTCGGTGCGCGCGATAAGTCTTATTTGTTGCTTGGGCACATGAACTCTAGATTGGGCCAACCCTGCAAGGTAAGCTACACAAACAGCTCCTGTTTCCTCTAGTTTTGTGAATGGAAAGTCTATTTGGGTGGTCTTCCTTGCAGGCACTGGTCCAGTCGAGAGTTCATGCATCCAAGCCGCAAAGGCACTGTGGAGGAGTGGCGACGGGGGCTAAAAGTGCTACAGGAATGGGACAACAACCAATCGCTCAAGACTTGTTAAGGAGGTCTTAATGGTTGTCAGGATCAGCGTCCTTCTCAACCCATCCTGTAAGTCTTTGAATTGCCACCAAAGTCTTGTGAATTCATATTTGAACATGAAGTTGGTTTTTGGGGTATGGACGGCAAACCCCTTAAGCCACAGTGTAGCTACTTAAACGGGACACGAAAGGACATTAAAACTAACCCTATAGTCTAATGAAATTTAAAAACCGCAGATCTCTAGCTTGAATAGAACGCAAATAGCGCCGATACAAAAAATGTTACGCTAATTTTGACGAGCAGTTTATATCTAAATCATTCGTTAAGATATAATTTTTAGTATGTAATTCACATACATACATATATTGGGTTATAACTTGTTAAGAAACTTAAATATTAAGAAACGGTATATGGAAATTAAAAGTGGTAGGTTTCTGGAAAAAAAAAGTTGAAAAACGAAGAGCCGTACATCTTTCTCTGTTTTATAAATGCAGATGGTTGGAATTCAATACTTTTCGCAGATTATAATTTCCTACCTTTTGAAATAACAACGGCTTTCCGTTCGAACCACGAAACCATCTAATGGTTCGGTCCTCGCTTATCGAGCCGCAATAAATTTAAATTCCAGATGTCGCCGCTGGCGGAAGGTCTACTTTTTTTCGCTCAGCATCCGTCATAAATCACTGGGCGAAGTGATCGTGTTCGGGATTCGCAAGCAAAGAACAATCAGACGTCAATTAGAGGAAATTTAATCAAATTGCAAATCAGCTAACCAATAAAAATACCTTCAGCCCGCGAGGCGCCGGGTATTTGACTATGCGGGATGAATTCGAATTAAGCTCCGAGAAAAAAATCTATTTCCTTGTTCTCGCGCTGCGGAAGGAAGGCCCTCGAAGGGCGGAGGGTTGTTTTAATGCCATATCCGGGTTATATCGGGAAAGACGTGTGCTACATGACAGGAGCTACGTAGAATGCATGTGATTAGAGGCCGGCGACGCGGTTGCACAGTCAGGGTCGGACTGGAACAAGTGTCACACATTACTCGTAAATGAATTTAATGCTGTGTGACAATGGCAACTGAAATATCGTGGATCCCATCGATACGTCATCTTGCCAACTTTAAAATACAACTGTTTCAGTCGGTGCGAATGTTGTTTACGCGATTTATGTGACTACGCGACTTATGCGAGTATAACATATTTTGAAATATTTGGTACTGTGTATTGTAACGATGCTGTGATTTTTAAACTAAAACTACACAGCCAAACTGTGTAAACTAACGATTATGCTGTGTTTCTTGTTTATACATTTTTATAATCTTTTAAACTTTTGACTTTTGTTCATTGTAATCTGTAATGTACTATAAATATATTAAAATCATAGCGTGATACTTTGCAGCTTTCTGTAGCTCGAAAATTATACGGCTTCTGTCTTTGTTTAGTTCTATCTTCGTATGCCTCTAGTATCTCTACACACACAAGCTCAATATGTAAGCTACTATTTTATAGTTCCTAAATACCTCAGGTTGACAAAAAACATTTTGTATTTGAACGCTGGTATACCACTCCCAAACCAACCCTGTCCTCGATATCACTGCAACCGCGTCGCCGACCTGTAAGTATGATAATATTGATAATAGTTTTATTTGGATTTGAAAGGAGTGCACCGAGTTCTCAATTCTTAGTTTTTTTTAACATGTTATTGTAATGTCTAAGATGTAATTCTGTCACTAATGTTACACCGGGTCTCTACGGACGTAGGGTACAAGGTGATTCACCATAACAGTCCCTCTCCCTGTAACTTGGCTATTTCTAGATCCTTTAAAAACTGAAAATACGATTAACAATCATTTTCTAGCAAGACCTTTTACGTTATAAAAAATATGTCAATTGCAAATCAAACGAATTACACAGTTATACCAGACTAGTTTTAATAAAACTCCGTGTATGTGTATTCCACAGGAAATATATTTTCCTGTTTTTTTTTCCGATTTCAACAATATATGGTTCGATATCGTCGATCGGTTTAAAGGTAAACCTCATTAACACCAAACAAATTGTAAGAAAACTGCAATCGTCTAACAAGGAACGAAAGAAAAGTGCAAAAAATATGGGTCATAGGCTTGTTAAAAATTAGTATTACATCTTTGAAACTTCATAATATACTTTTTTCATTTCTTGTTTTAAGAAAATCTCAGTTTTTTTTTTAATTGGCTTGATGTCAGTTAATGGGTTCTTCCTTAACAGACGACATATAAATCTCCTATAACTTTGCAGATTTTACCAAAAATGTTCAAGTAACATTGTAACAGTAAGATATTGTGCAAGTATCAATGTCAAGGATGGATAAAAATGGAATGGATAGGATAAACTCCCCTAGAAGTCATTAAACAATGTTTTGATCAATGAAACGGTGTTATTAAAAATTATTAGTCTCTCTTTCTGTCGGTGTGTCGGTTTGTCTATCTGTAAACATTTTTTTGTATACACTATAACTCGAGTATGAGTTGATGTATTAACTTAAGATTAATATTAGTAATATTAAATTAACTTGAGATTTTAAATTTAGAACACATATGTACCATGACGAGGTATGGAGCTGATTGAACTTTGAGCTTAATCGGTTAAGGGTTTGAGGAATAAAACGGGGAATACAGGGTGTTTCGCATAAGAACCGACATAGAGCAGGGGCATGTAGGGGAACCTAAAATATGGTGATTTAACGCAATTTACCTTTATACCAAGTTGCACCCCTGAGAAGTTATAGGCCTTCAAAGTGGGGTTTCAAATTTCGAAAAAAAATCAATATCTCAGTAATACTTGAACTTAGAAAAACGAAATTTGGTAGACATTGTGAGTCTACCAAGAGCATTAATCGACAGTAAGTAGAGTTCATTTGAAGCATTTTAAAGAGTTGATTATGGATGATGCACCATTAAAATGTGACAGAATTTTTTAACCCGTTGGCGGACTTATAAAACTTACATTTTATTTTATGGGGAATTTAATTCTAAAACTTTTCTTACTCTTGTTATTTTTCAAAAAACTTTGTCATTTTCAAGAAAAATTCGAATAACTAAAAAACACCTATTTCAGCAGTGTTATTTAAAATCATCGAAAATTCAAAAGTTGACTATGAAATTAGACGTCAAACTTGACAATCAGGACAAAAGTTACTTAATATTAGTTAATTGTTTGCTGAGTGTTTTGAAAATGGCCGGAAAGTTTTCATTTTGCGAACAAGTTGACATGCTATTCGTGTTAGGTTTCTGTGAAGGAAACTGCAGAAGTGTTGAAGAATATCGGAGAAGATTTCCTAATCGTGTGATCCCCCATAGAGAAACATTTTCCAATGTTGAAAGGCGGGCTCGAGAAACACGCAAGTTTTTCAGTAGCACTCGAGAACGTGCTAATGCAATCAGGGCACAAGAGGAACAATTGATTTTGAACCCAATTGAAGATGAACCACATATCAGTACTAGAAATTTATCTCGACAAAATGGTATATCGCAAAAGTGCACCGAGTTATCAGATGTAATCTACTACACCCATATCATATTCAAAAAGTGCAAGAATTGTTACCCGAAAATTTGGTTAAACGAGTAACTTTCTGTCAGTTTATTTTACATCAAGATATTCATTTTCAAAAGAAAATGTTCTTTACTGATGAAGCTTGTTTCTTCACCCGCAGAGGTATTACAAATCTACATAACTATCGTATCGAGTCGGTATATTGATCGGTATTTAATTGGTCCAGTTATTTTCCCGAATCGACTAAATGGTGAAACTTAGAATTTCTCCAAAATACTCTCCCGGATTTACGTGGTGACGAGGTGCCACAACAACTCAGACTGGAACATTGGTTTATGCATGATGGAGCACTGCCTCATTTTAGTATTATGGTTAAAGACTTTTTAAACCACCAGTATCCAAATAAATGGATTGGACGAGGAAATAATTGCCCACAAGTTTGGCCTCCACGATCACCAGTGTGACTTCTCAACAAATGTGACTTCTTTCTTTGGGGGACGTTAAAAGAATTAGTGTATTCCTTGCCAGTTGCGTCCCGAGCAGAATTGCGAAATCGCATTACAGATAAATGTAATGTCATTAGAAACAATCAGCGGTTATTGGAAAGAGTAGACTTCAATTTTCGACGAAGAATAAAATGCCTGAGAGAAAACGGTGAACGATGAAGAAAATCATTTTGAACAATTTCTATAACTTATTAGTGCAAATCTGTTATTTATGTTGTTTAAGTTGTTTGTTTTTCTATTAAATTATTCTTATTTCAACTTGGTGGTTGATTGTCAAATTTGACGTCTAATTTCATAGCCAACTTAGGTGTTTTTACAAAATACAAAATAGGTGTTTTTTTAGTTATTCGAGT